>RXPK01000264.1:0-174535 GCA_004143645.1 Protaetia brevitarsis | reverse complement strand
CCAATGCGCATAACCTAACATATTTTCGACCATACAGGTGTTCCAAAAGTAAAACAAAAGAAAACTACTTAAAACGTATTGCACATTATAAAAGATGATTCTCAAGTGAATGGGGACCGACTTCAAGAAACCACCTTCCTCAAGTACCACCTTCCTCGACTAATAGATGCGCCAGCATCTTGTTTTTAAATAAAGCATTTAGAAGTTTCTCTGTCCAAATTAAAAAAGAATTAAAAAAAATCTTGTTAAAGGTAAATACCGTATTTTCAGCAATTTTTTAACCATATTCTTTAAAAAGAAAAAATATGTAATTCACTATCTAACATTACAGCAAGCAATTAAATTAGGCATTAAAGTTGACAAAATTCATCGTATTTTAAAATTTAAAGAATCTAATTGGTTAAAGAAATATATTGATATAAATACAGAAATGCGCAAAAACGGTAAAAATGAATTCGAAAAAAAAATTTTAAGTTGAACAATGCAGTTTTTGGTAAAACAATGGAAAATGTTAGAATATATAAGGACGTTAAATTAGTAACTATAAATGAGAGGAACGATATGCAGCAAAGTATTATATTTTTCAACCTAATTTTCATAGATATATTAGATACAGATATAGTCATCATCCAATGAATAGATTAAAAATTCATTTTACAAAACCAACTTATGTGAGAATGCCAATATTAGACATTTCCAAAATATTTCTGTATGATTTTGCATTAAAGAACAATTTGGAAATAAAGCAAAATTATGCTATACGGAGACAGATTCATTGATTTATTATTTCTTTGTGGATGATATTTATGCATATATTAGGGATAATATAGAATATTTTGATACTTCAGATGATCCATTAAATAACATATATGTAATTCCGCAAAGAAATAAAAAGGTAATTGGGCTAATGAAGGGTGAAAACTGTGGCCAAATTATGACAGAATTCATAGGCTTAAGATAAAAAATGTATGCATTAAAATTAGAAAACACCTGATGATATTGAAAAAGTTAGAAAGAAACTTATCGATAAAGGTAAAGATGAAACTGAAATTGAAAGTGTAGTATCAAACATTGATACTACACTTTTGATAAATATTCTTCATTAAAGTCAATTACCTTTGATCATTACTATCAATGTTTATTTAATAATGAAACAACTATGACACATCAACATTTAATAAAAGCCGAAAAGCATCAGGTATACACAATCAAACAAAAAAAGTTGCACTCAATAGCAAAGATGATAAAAGAATGATTAATTATCTCTTTACAGGCACAATCTTACAGAGTTACATTTTAGCATAGCACGTTGGCATCATGGAAATGTTAATGTTAGTAGTAATGAAAGTATATACATTATACTGGGTGAGTTTTTCATCTTGAGACAACGGAATATCTAAAACACTGCATCAAATCAAAAAAAGATCTTAATAAGATTTGTTATAATGTAGGGGGCTCACTGAATGGTGCCGAACTCGATCCCCCGCCTCACCCCCTAGAGTGGGAGGAGGGACAACTTTGGAATCCTAAATGGGAACACCCATTTTGTATTGCAAATTCGGATTTTACGCCATCAAGTAGGTAGTTTTTGTTTGAAACTTTTTTTTCGATTCGCTTTCGACAGATTGCGCTGTAATCGCAAAAAAACATAATTGTGAACGTCTAGAAAAAATACACAAAAAAGAGAAGCAAGCAAACATGATTTTGTGTTTTTTTATTTTAACCAAAAACTAACATTTCAAAAAGCCATGTGTTCGAAACTGTGCCCCTTCACTTCGATACATTTATTTATTCACAATTGGAATGCTTTGAATTACAAGTAAATGTGTATATTAAATTTTTTGTTTAATGTAATTACAAGTAAACTTATGTTTGATAGGATTCTGACAATATTGTAAGTGACGTTGAGCAGGAAATTGTATATGATGGACCAATTGATAATTTATTGGATGATAATAATATTGCCGACCTTGTTGAACCATGCCGTTCTTTTGTAACGGCATCCACCCCCAGCAGTTGTACATATACTGTTTCAACGAGCAGAAAAAGAAAAACTGGTAATAACACATCAACCCTAACTACCTTATTAAACACAGCTGTGAAATCATTAGAAGAACATCGAGAAGCAAAAAGAAATAAGAATGAAGATGACTTCGATCAATTTGGAAGGTTGTAGTATGTAAGTTTATAGAATTTGTTATGCATGTTCACTATCACTTTAAGGAAAATTCATGACGAAAACAAAATTAGAGATCTTAAGAAATTAATATTCAATACAATTATTGATGCACAATATTAATAAAATTATATCTTTTTATTGTTTTTAAATTTAATGAAATACAAACATATAAGTAACATATATTTATAATTTAGTTATTTTGACTTATGCCAAATCATTTTGCCAACTGACTGCTCCTACTCCATTGACGTACTCCATAAATTCTTCCCGATTATTTAAGGCTGACTGATGTGTTCTATTGCCAGCTTGTTGGTTTAGTCCATACACAAAAGTAAATCTTCTGTCTATACTATTTTCTTGTATATCATATGTTTGGGGATTCTTGACTCGTAGAAAATTGTGCAAAGCAACACAAGCCAGTGTTATTATTTCAGCCCACTACCCTCCTTGCCCTACTTAGGCGATAATTAAATATGCGTCGTGCCCAAATCATATTTCTAAAGGGGAAAGGTTTTAAAATATTGTAAGAAAGTGGAAATGCTGAATCAGCAATAATGACATATGGTACAGGCTTTATTCGTGCTGGTAGAGGCGTCTCCTCTGGAAAATTTAATTTATTGCCATTTATTGCTGCAGCGAGAGCACTATGTTTGAACACACCCCCATCTGAAATTCGTCCATTGCGGCCCACATCAACATATGAAAATTTGTAATCGGCATCCACAAGCCCCAACAATACAATGCTATGTGATCCTTTATAATTAAAATACGCAGATCCTTGACCACTGTGAGCTTTTATTAGAACGTGCTTGCCATCCAGTGCATCCAGGACATGTGGTAGATTCCATCTCCTTTCAAACTCTTGGATATATTTAGCCATTCTGCAGTAGTAGTGGGTGTCTACATATACGATAATATTGGACAATAAAATTACAAAATTATATTAATATTTACCTTCAAATAATCTTTTTTCAAATTTTCATACAAAGCGCTGCATACTTCTGCAACAATTTGCGAGATTGTTGAATGGCCGACTCTAAAAGAAAATGAAAGACTTTTGTAAGATTCTCCTGTAGCAAGATAACGCAGTGTGATGCTTAGTCGATTCCTGGCAGAAATTGAATTTCTAAACATGGTTTCTTCTTTTTTAATGTCATGCTCCACCAGTTGAAGCAGTTCGTTAAAGGTTTCTTCATTCATTCTAATAATTTTTCTATAATTTTCTTTATCTAAACCTGCCAATTCTTTATGCAATAAGTTTATATTGCCTTGATTTCTTTCACGTTCTACTATCCATGGTCTTACCCACCATCTTCTTCGTTTTCGCATAAAAAGCGAAGCCGATGTAGCCGCTATTAATAATAATAAAGTTTCTTCGAAATCCATATTTGTAAACAACCACTAAACAACTTTCACGACAGTAGAAGACAATTAGTAAGGCTCGATGATGAATGATTATTTGACGTTTCTGCTAACCATTTATAATATCCATAAATAAGTTGGCAAAAATAAATTCTCTATTATTCTCTAAAGAGCAAAAAATGCTTTCATTTAATGCATCTTTTAATGCCGCATTACAATGCATAGGTGTGAACTGCGCTTAAGATTTCAAAGTTGTCCCCCCTCTCACTCTGGGGGGAGGGGGAGGGGGGAAGGTGATGTGGGGGATCGAGTTCGGCACCATTCAGTGAGCTCCCTACATTATAACAAATCTTATTAAGATCTTTTTTTGATTTGATGCAGTGTTTTAGAGATATTCCGTTGTCTCAAGATAAAAAACTCACCTGTATATTCTTGTGTAAGACGTTTTTTCTTTAGTATATTATATTTTTAGATCAACATGTTGAAAAACATTTCTATTCTTTTATACCTAAGCTACATTACTGGTGAAAGTATTCACCCTACATGCTAATTCTATAAGGAACAGTATGAACTAGCTAGGCAGGACTATGACGACCTCATAATACTGGATATTCGCTTTACTACGGACGCATAGAAGAACTTGATGGCTATAACGAACGACTAATGGATGAAATGGAAATAGCTGACATGTATATGCAACGAATTAGTAAATTTGGAAAAAGAATAGCAAACGTAACCGGGAGACCAGTAAATAGTGAACGAGAAGCATTAATAAAGGAAAATTTATCATTGCAATTAACCTTACAAAAAAAAAGTAAACCGTCTAGAAGAAAGAATGAAAATTTCGTATACTCTTATTGATGAATACAAACAAAATTACACACAATTAAAAAACAAAGCTGATTCATTGGTACGAGAAATACATATGTCTTTAGATGACCTATACTTATTTATAGCATCTTATCACGGCTCAGGTCAAAGGCGGACTATATACGCTTGCTATACTACTTATATTCGTTCCCACAAAAATTACTATATAGTAAATTCTCCGCTTTCTTTGCGAGATGTTGTTTTACGCATTTTGCAAATTGTACCGAAGTTTGAAGCGCATGTGAACGTTCTTCTTTTCATGCGGGATTAGTAAGCTGGCCCTTAGTGTCTTTTTCGATTTGCAGAATTTCTGATGTAGTTGGCTATTTTAATTTAGCTAGACAATCTAATTTATCAATCCAAATTAAGAAAGAAATAAACAAAAACATAACTACCTAATTTGCTTCATTTTTTTGCACTGAATCTTGCTGTTGATAAAGTCAACCTTCTTTTCTCATAATTTTTACAGTAACACTGCGGAATACCTTCTAAAACAAAATTGAATATCACTCACAATAAATTAAAAAAGGATATATCTACACTGACAAATGTTACATGAATTCTATTTCAACTAGCAGCTTGATATGTATAATATATTATTTTATGATGTAAAGCATGCAACATACCTACCTATAACCCTAAAATTTCTCGTTTGTATTTACAATGATACCTTAACAAGAACACATTAACAATACCGACACATTTCAATTTCTCAGGACAAATAATAGATATACTCATAGATTTATACGTAGTAACTATGCGAAACAACCCCTATCTCACAGCTGTAACAGCACACTACGAATTACGAAATTGAAATTCGATTAAAAAACACGTGGATACACGGACGATAAACTGCACACTTCGTCTGTAGCTCATATTACCCAATAAAGCCTTAAAATTTACAATGTTTACAAGTTGCCAAGTACGTATATAATTTTACTCAGAGATACTATACTATTGGAGATGGATAAGTTTAATGGGCCAAACTGTTAACAAAATTCTAGTAGTTACAAGGGACGTTTGTAGATGGCGCTATAACTCTTGTTTGGTAACAAGCTACAGAAAACTATTTTGTTTAGGCACATTTACAAATTTAGGTGATTTATGGTGCTATTCTCTAAACAACTGTTGATGTTTACAGACTGTAGTTGTAAGAAATTTACAGAATGTTAATTATTAGGTATTCCGTGCGAAGTTTATACAGACTATTAATTTAACATACTGTTAAGTACTCTGTAAAATTATGGAGGGACATTTGCTCACCATAAAACATTTTACAGTTCCGTATTTCATGTTTTGTATCACGTGTGTATCATTTTGAAGGTTATATTATCGAGAATGAATAACGCGATTCCTATATTTGTTTATCTTATACTGGAAGAAGATGAAAGAAGGTAAGTATGAAAATTGTGCATCTATAGGTATATGGTAGACAGATAGATAATGCATTGCATATATTTAGAAATTACATGAGACTCCAGCGAAAACAACTTCGAGATACTCATAACCCATTTGAATTGCCAGATGTATGTTTTAAACAAATGTTTCGGATAAATAAAAACTTGGCAAGATATTTAATAAATACTTTAGAGCCACATGCAGATAGAATAGTTCGCAATTCAAAGATACCATTGCATTTACAAGTTTGTATATGGCTCATACCAACACTCAGTGGGTTATTTGACATGGTCATGTATGAGTCAACCATCTGTTAGTAGAGCAATTTCAAAAACTAATTACTGACATAATGATGCCACAATGGATTAAATTTGCTACTATTAGAAATGAAAAGGCTTCAATTAAGCAAGGTTAAATAACACATTAATAGTATTCATTAAAATATAGAGATTGTTTGAAACTTCATTTTTAATTAAAAAAAGTTTTTATGAAAAATTTGGTTTTCGAGGAGTTATTGGTGCTATTGATGGCACACATGTTGACATTGTGGCACCCGCCATTACTGATTTAGATCATCCTCCACATGTTTATATCAATCGAAAGGGAAAATATTCTATTAATGTCATGTTGGTATGAAATGGTTGAAAAATGTCAAACAAGATATAAAATGATATGTATTTATAGATATGTGATTCCAATAATAAAATTATCGGTTGTGATGCACGTTTTCCAGGATCTGTCCATGATGCTGCTATCTGGAGGTTAAGTGACATAAGACAATATTTGAGAACACAATATGAAAATGGAGATACAGACAGTCACTTGATAGGTACAAAATTATAATAGATATATGTAATAATTATACATAACGTGCATTTATAGGCGATAGTGGATATGGTTTAGAGCCCTGGCTTTTTACTCCTTTTGCTGTTTTTATTCCTGGTAGTCCTGAAGCTCGGTTCAATGAACTACTAAAGACTTCAAGAAACGTTATTGAGAGGACCAACGGAATGCTAAAAACTCGCTTTCGATGTTTACTGCAACACCGAACACTTCACTATCACCCATCACAAGCAGCGTATATTATATATGCTGTAACAGTTTTACACAATATAGCCATATCAGCGAAGATTGATATTCCAGAAGAAGGTCATAGAAATGATAATGAACCATAATTACATTTGCATGAAAATCATGAGGGTATGAATTTAGAAAATGCTAGTGTGTAGATTTTTTTCCATATATATTTCCTTAACAGCAACCATATTTTTCATAATTCATTTAAATGTAGATATATCATAATGATAAAGCGCTCTTGTCACCTTTGCTTTCCCATCCTCTTTAATCAGTTAACAAATTCCTGTTCATTTGTATCCTGTAATTTTACAAATTATAACATGTAAAGCATAGCTAGCTTTTGAGCTTTCACTTACTCTGTTGAAATTATTGCAAGTCAGTAGTTTTTCATTAGTGTATACAATACAAATGTTACATTTCAGGTGAAAACATTGATAATGGTATATTAGCTTTGGGAAGAGCAGCTCGACAAATGTACATACAGATGAATATACCTTAATAAATGTACTGCCAACTATCATAGACAGGGACAACAGAAGAGAAAGATTTTTTCTTATTTAAATATATGTTTATTCATATGGATAAATATTATAGGCATTTTGTTAATACTTATGTTTATTACAATTTTATTTTCTAAAATAAATGTTTTCTAAAAAATATTAGTTAAATTCGAAACTTGGATTTTCATACTTATATTTGGCAATATCAAAATGTAATCTTTTTCTTTCTAATTCCAATTTTTCCCTTTCTAGCTCCTTACTGCTTTTTTCGTTTTCTATTTGTTTTTTTATTAAAAGTTAAGCAAATCTTCACCAACATGTTTTAACTGCCTTACTTTTGAATGGTGTTCTTATTAATTGACTGTACACAATTTCTTTCATTTGACGCAATACTAGTACTACTACAGTTATCTGATGACTTAGGTTCAGCATTTTCAACTTCAAAAATAGTGTTTGTCGATAAGATTTCAGTTGTACAATTTTCGAAGGTGATCGGGGAAGCTTCGTCCACATTGTCCAAACATAAAACTTCTATTAATTCTTCAGTAACATTATTATTATTAGAATTATCTACTTGTAAGCCTCCTGTTACTGGAACACGACCGATCCTGTCACAGCTACCTTACCCCATACAGCTAAACCGCGTTCTTCATATGGTGTTAATTTTAATTCACTCTTTGAACCTCCACCAGTAATTTTCGCATCTTCTGCCATTTTTCTATATTTGGCCCGTGTCGAATTTTTCCAATCATTGAATCTCTAAGAACAAGAATACATTACTGTTAATATATTGAGAAGAAATATCTAACCTAATATATAGTTGAAAGTCCTAGCGATTTACTGACCATACAATACATATACATACCTTTTTCCAGTCTTTGACGCTTAAAATGGGTCCCTTATTTGATGAATTTAAAACACTAGCTAATTTTTCCCATTCAATATCAATATAATTATTACTTATCGTCGGGTTTATTGTGCCCGTTCGAAAAATATTATCATTTTCCATAAGATTTAAATACGATTCGTACTGATCGTCGCTGGTTTTTTGCGAACGTTTTCTCTTAACATTTAACGGTGAGCTCATTTTTGAGTTTATTGGTGGTTTGTTATCATAAAATATAGTAAGAACCAGAGAATACGAGATAACACACAAGAACTAAACACAAAACAGCTGATCGACAATTTGGAAGGGCTATGGCGTGAAGTTAGTTACTACTGTTATAATACGAATGTTATTTATTTTTTCTATTTTGCGTTCATAAAAACGCAATTGTAACACGCTTTTACGTATCGAAAAGTGCTTCAATTGTGATACGCCTTTTTTCATTTCTATAGGTTGGCTGTATTGAATACATTATGACAGAAAAGCAAATTGACGTGTAAATGCATGTAAATTGTAATAACTTTAATCAAAAATTCTATACAAATTTAGTTTACATTGTTATTGTTATGAAACGTTGAATTACTGTATACATTTACACTGACGGAACAAGTATCTTGAGCATGTATTGTTATGCCAGGCAAATTCTTGCGTAACAAAGTTTTGCTGAGTTATGTTATTGGCTTTAACTGGTAGACTCTTGTGATTGAGAATCATTCGATGATATAACTCTAGAATGACCAGATGTACTTGGCCTGATAAGTTGTGCGCTAGCAGCCACTTTACTTTTCATAGATGTTTCGATGTAACCCTCAGCTACCGCAATGACTTCCATCCACCATGACGTTTTTATAGTCAGCAAATCACTGCCTGCGTCTGCTAAGTGTGTAGCACTAGAACGTCTGAAAGCAATGTCCAGTATAAAGCTCTGAATTCGGCAATTTTAGAAAAATCAGCTATTAATTTAGGCATTTGGCCAATCGTATTAATCCAATCGGGACCGATATACAATAACCATTGCCGATATGTAAGGAAGATCTTGAATGATTAATATTTTTTGGTCGCAGGGCGACATATTTTTTATTAAAGTAATCCATCTTTCATCCGTAATTGCAAAAACTCTTACGATATTATTTTTGTTTTAGGTACTGTCACCAAATAATATCACTCTTAAATTCTAAATCATGGTATGGACATATTTGTTAATTCATCTCGTCTACATGCACCTGTGTAACCCATTATTAAAACGATCTAAAATTAAATCCATTACATAAAAAATTACATTTTGCAAATAATATCGTACCTTTATTGCTAAATACAATGCGTCAGAACCTTCTTCTATAAATTTATAATATCTTGAATGCATAAATTTAAGATTTTCTTAGCCTCGTATCCCTCAGAGAATCGTTTTAAAAAGGCTTGTAAATTTAATATATATTTGATATGTCTGTATTTTTTTAAATGGAAAAGCAAGAACGAAGCATGGAATACATAGACCATAAGGTAGAAGATTTCAATTTGTACCTTGTAATTCAAAATATGCCAATAAATGTTTTCAGATATTGTGTTGACATTAATTCCTGTACAGCCCATAGTTCAAATTGATGGTAGCATTTTTCATATACTGCTTTTGATTTTTTCGGTAATAAATTTATGACGGCGTATCCGCAATTTCACGCAGTTGTGGTGGCGTACAAGATAAATTTGTCTCAGTATACACCTCATTTTTTACAGTTTACAGAGACTATATTATGAAATATTATTGTTTAAACAATTTAAATAGCCGATTTGAATTTTGAATTCGTCAAATGTCAATGTGACCAAACTTCATATAAAATAAAACTCAACATTTTTAATGAGATTTTTATTAAGTATTTATTATCAATTTATAATGCAAAATAGAAAAAAATAGTATAAGGACTCGTTTCATAAGACTTTTTGTCGCACTCGTTCATTCAGAAAACTCGCCTGTGGCTCGTTTTCTAAACTTGAACTCGTGCGACAAAATCATGCTTCTGAAACTCGTACTTTAATATACTATTGTGTGTTTTTTTTACTGGCGTGGTACTTATACAGTGGCGGTGGTGGTTTATGTGTATATCTTGACAAACTTTTACTAAAGTGAAATTTGTACGATAGTTTAGTGACTGCGTTTTTTTAAATTATACATTGACTTTAATTATACTCTAATTTTAGGTGTAGTTAGTTATTAGAGGCCCTCTACAGTTAGATCATAGATTACCTTGATATTACCTAGATATTCCTTGAGGATATAAAACGTACTGCTGTGGTCTGGCACCCCGGATTTCGAAAATTCAAATTTGTATTTTTATTTATCCCAAGTTTTCTTTATCAATGCTACGCAAGAGTTTCCACAATCACTATTTGATTTTATTTTGAAAAGATTTTGTTAATTGTATTGTTTGATGAATTTAAGTATTTTAATTGTTTAGTTGTTTAAATTAAATTCATTTTGTTGTACATTTTGCGTTCACCGGTATTGTATATATTGTTCAATGTAACATTCTAGAATTTTCTTTGTGATTCGTGCGGCTGCGAGTGCACGCAGGAATTTTTATATGTATGCGATGTTTAACCCCGTGAGGCGCTCAGTTACTTGATTTGATGCCGAGAAGTAAGTTCATGTAAATTTTTATTTTATTGCTGCATTTTTGGTATTTCATTTTGATATTAAAATTTTGTTCGGTTAAATTGAAAGTTATCTCATTAATCAAGGAACTCTGTTATATAATAAGAGTTATTGTAATTTTTGTGTACACAATTTAGTTATAGGATCTGTTATTATATATTTTGTTCTAGAAGGCTGTTTTTTTTTTGTATAAAGTTAGTTTTCTGATTTGATCTTAATAGTTAATCACCACGGTTTAGCTGAAAAGAAACCTTGTGCTTGAAATTAAATTTCAATTTTATAATTATACTTGTTTTGTCCACGTTTAAATTAATTTAGTTTATTTTAAATTTTGAGACCACGTGGATTTTTGTGAAAAAAGGATTTTCTTCTAGAACAAATTTGTCTTTTGTTTGTTAAAGGATTTGCATTGTCCTTTTTAATGGTAGAGTCTAATGCAGTTTTTGTTTTCGGCCAGAATCTGAAATTCATGGTTTTGTTTCTGCATAATTGTAACTAAATGCTTTTTTTTTCTTTTTTTTTTATAAAAAAATAAAATTAATGATTGTTAATGTCATTCTAAATTTCTGTTCTCTTATTTGTGATTCAACCTTTTCAATTTTTGTGATTAAAGTAAGTCAAAATGTTCAAACGCCCACATTTTTATTCTTCATGATTAGTTCAATTGTGAGAATAACCCTGAGATTAGGTATTCTTTTGCGCCCTTTATTTTTATCCGCTGAGCTAGTAAATTTAAATTTTACTTTTTTTTTACTTTTCATTTTGCATTTATGCTGGTACCATCAATACACAGCAGTACGCTAGCTATATTGTCATGAGTAAGTTTATGCCGTTAGAATAGCATCCGATCGAATTTTATCCGATACGTAAATCCTAAAAAAAGGATGCGACATATACACGTCCGATTAAAAATTCGATCGGATAAAGTCGTTTAATTCAAACTGATAAATTTTTAAGATTGAATTTTTGGATCGGATATTTACGTTTTGTTTTATGATGTAAACCGGGATTGAAATAAGTGGATTGACATACACATGTATAACATATCTAACTTCACGAAACAAATTTGTGACTCGACATTTGACAACCACGGAGCACAGTCTGAGGTTGTGTTTTGTGTTCCCACGGGCATCGTTTAGAATGACTGATAAAAAGAAAAGACAATTCTGGACAACTAAAGAAGTTAACTTCTTCTTAGTACTTATAAAAGAAAAACATTTTAGGCCTCATGGACGGGAAAAGATTACGAATAAGCGATATATTTAAGAGTTTAGTGAAACCAATGAAAGAAGCTGCATTCTAACTGCTTTTCTTCTATAATTCTAGAGTCGATTTTATGTTTAGGTCTTTTCTTATATCTATGCTTCTGATTTTGTCTCCTCTCTCGTAATCTTCGAAACTCTCTCAGGAAATTCATTTTTGCTGCCTTGTATTTTACTTTTTTGTTTTTTCATTTAGTATCCATGATTGCGCAGCCGTAAGTTAGTACGGGCTAATAATTGATTTAAATAACTTTAATTTTTGGTTTTTTTGTGATATTTCTTTTTTATTTATGAATTTATTTTGCATAGTATAGTACAAATTCATTGTTTTTCAACACTTTATTTATTTCTGCTTCTTGTGTTCCATTTTTCGTCTAGTGTTACTCCAGATATTTGAATGTATTAACTTGTTGTATATTTCTTTCCGTCAATCTCTAATTTAAGTTCTATGTTTTCATTTCTATGGCCATCACTTTGTTATTGTTTATGTTAGCTTCATTCCATTTTTGTTCTAGTTCTTTATACCATATATTGATGTGGTGTTGCAAATCTGTCTCGTTTTTCGGCAACTATAAGATGTCCATCTGCAAACACTCCTTTCGAGATTTCTACTTTTTGTAAGTTGTAATATCAACACAAAATTTCTTACTTTTCTTGGTAATTTCTTAATAATATCGTCCATAAAAATTATGAATAATATTGGACTTAGGCTTCCTCCTTGTCGTAGTCCTGATTGTGTTGTAAAGGTATCTGATACATTATTATTTGCTATTACTGCGTTGACATTGTTCTTATAAACTTTTGTAATTATTCTTATAGTTTTATCGTCTATGTTCCTTTCTTTTAAAGTATTCCATAGTTTTTCTCTTGGGACTTTATCGAACGCTTTTTCGAGATCTATGAAAGCCAATAGCACCTTTCGCTTTTCTTTTATTGCTTTTTCTGTAATTTGTTTAATGGAAAAAATATGATCTTGTGTGCTATTACCGCGCCTGAATCCACTTTGAGATTTTTCCAAGGTGTCTTCAATTGCTTCTCTCAGGTGTTTCTGTAGTATTTGTTCAAAAATTTTCATGGCTGTGCTTATTAAAGATACACCTCGGTAATTATTGCAGTTCTTTTTATCTCCCTTCTTGAAAATCATTAAATATAAAAACTTAAAAGGTAAGTTCATAAGTGGGTATACATATCATCAGTGTGCAATAAGATATCTTTTTGTTGCAACACTCTGAATTAGAAGATTATTAGTAACCACATATTTTGTTTTTAGCGGAATATTACAGATGCAAGAGAGCCAATGCTGTGAGTGGAAGTAACCCACAAAGGTTTGCATTTTATGCTGAAATGGACGAAATATAGGGCAACGGCCAGGTTCAAAGGCAGTCGAATTGATTTCATTGAATTTCAACATTGAAGATTTGGATTGGTAAGTTTTTAATTTTATATTAAACAGATAAACAGTCGACCTATGGTCGGGTATTGTGTGTCGGAACCATTCGACAAGTGAAAAGTAGGGATGCATTGGTGATACCACGTGATACAATACTTCACTCGATAGCATGCAGTTGCATTTTGTTGGCGAAATAGAGTAATTCATGCTATCTCCCTTCCCGAATCGTTCCGACCTGCGATGCCCTGAGTATAGGTCGACTGTTTGATCGTATAACTTTGTTTTTTAATTACATTGCAGTGGAACTTGAAGACGCAATTATGAGCGGTATAGATAATTCTGATGAGGGAACGGAAGCACCACCTTGTTCTGAACAATCCACATCAAATGTAACAACTCCATCCCCTGAACCATTACTACAACTAAAAAAAAATCAAAAAAGAAGTCAAAGAAACAATCAATTATTGATGAATTGAAGAAAGTTATACAAGTATGTGAGCAAAATGCACAAGCAAATGACCAACAATTTATGGACACTTTTTTGGAAAAAACAAGAAGAGATCATGACAAAATGTACGAATATGGTGGTAAATAGTTTGAAGGACATTTTGAATACTAGAAATGAATAAGATTTTTTTTTTATAGTGTGCTGTTTGATACAAATAAATGTTTAAAGATTCTTCGTATTTTTCTTTAATTTTTTTTTTAAGATCGTAATACATAATTTAATCTTATGATACCTTAACGTTCTACCCGGAGTTATTTTCACCCCCTCAAGTTGGAAGGAAACATGCTCTCTTTTACGAGGACCTTTCTCAGGTGCCAGACTCAGCTGGTGCTTCCTGATCCAATCACTAATCCGTGCGAGAGACCCGTTTGCATTAGCCATCAATACATTCTCATCATCAGCGTCCACTACCAGGGCTAGGTCATCAGCATAAGCGATGCTTACTGCATTGCCGGTAAGTTCCAACGACAGGATGTCATCATATAATATATTCCAGAGCGTCGGCCCAAGTACCGACCCTGTGTCGGACTCCCTGGCTGATCTTCATTGCCTCTGCCTTGTCAAGCATTATTTTTCTATTAGTCAAGTAGCTTGTTATCAGATTTTACAAGAAGAGTCGGAGACGGTTCGCTCTCGCAGCTTATTGACAATTAAATAATGACTGGCCGTATTAAAAGCGTTCCTTATATCAATAGTGATTAGAGCACACCACCTGGTTTGATAATCCTTCGCTATATTGATAACTGTTTCCACGGCTTCTACGGTAGAGTTCCTACCGTATTTAACAAACAGAGCGGTCGATAAGAGCTTGTCAACTCTGGAGGTTTTCCACCTTTTGGTATTAGGGTTACCTTAGCAACCTTCCAGCTATCTGGGAATTCTTGCTTTCTTAGGAGATCATTCATGATTCCCAAGAGAAACTCGGGAGCACAACAGACCACCTCTTTAATTACTTATTGAAAGTTTTGATTGGTGGTGGAATTAGTAATAATATAATTAAATGTTCTATCCAATCATTTATTTAAACTATCCTCTGTGTCTACGCGGTTTCGGCTTAAGCCATCATCTGGACAACACTGAATATGAAATTACAGAATTATATTTACTAATTATAGAATTAAAGTTTTAATTTTTTTTTGTATACTTACGTACGTCTTAAAAGGAACTAAGAGCTACGTCATTCAAAGTTGTAGTATTAAACATTAATAATAAAATATTTTAAATAAAATAAATCAAGGACAATGCACAAATGAAAACTAAAAACACGTTAAAATTTGTTTTTAGTTTTTGTTGTGTTTGAGTATGTGTGCATTATGTGTATGTGAATGTTTTAAATGTAATGTTGTGTGTTTGATTGATAGGCGACGTATTCTGTTAAAAGATGGATATGAATTTATTTTGAGTCACTTTATTGGTAATGAGTAAAATAAGAACCATAATGAGAAATGGATGGATATTAATAAGGGTGTTTTTAAATGATTGGTTTTGTTTGTGCATGTAGGTGTGGTTGTGTGTTTATTTAAAATAGTGAGAGATAGGTGCGCAAAATTTTGGGAATTGTGGTGATGCGGCATTTAATTATTATTTACATCGATTAAACGTTTTTAATCACGATATAAAAAGAATATAATAATACAACAAAATAGCAATGAAAAAGGTTTCCTTTAAACTAATTATTTATGTTATTGGCCCAGTTCCTTGCACAGATCTTTTCTAGCATTGCTTTTTCGTTCTCTAATTGTCCTCACCAGTTCTCTCTTAGCTGCCTTATATGCTCTCTAACATCTTCAATCATTTGGTTACTCATTCGTGGTATTCAAGCTTTCTGGTTAAATATGCTCTATGACAGTTTTCCCTTTTTTCTTCCACGTCCATGTTCACATCATACGGAGTGCTTGGCGTTATACCCTGCTTTATGATACTATCCCGATAAATTCCCTGGATTCGTTCCAACACATACGTTGGGATTCATAATTTCAGCGTTGCTCGCCAAGGCTTTCATTTTGCTTCTAAAGACCTCCAATTTTCCATTCGTTCTTGGTTTTTTCCGTTCGGCTTAACCTTTGGGGTTTCACTCATTTCAACATCATAATATAATAACTATGATCAGTAGGGTTTCCAGATCAAGGACATCCAGTTAACTATTTTTTTTTAGCAATAACTTTTGTAGCCTAAACGTAATATCGATAAATGATTCGTATTTCCTCTTACAAATGAAGGATCCTGTCCAGTATTTTACACGACATATCCTTCGCATTTATCTATTCCAGCCACTAGTCCCCTTTCTATCTGCTTTTTGCCCGCTCCATTGGGGAGACTGCATTAATGTCTCCAAGAATATGGTTCTTTGGTTATTTACATATCCATTATGCAATCAACTTCCGCCTTATATTCGTTCATCACTATGTTGGGAGACACGTAACAACATACAATGTAACCTTTTTTGAATTCAGGACTAGATATCCATCCCCCACGGTGCCCCAAAGAAGCTCGCATGTTTCTGTTTAGGACCAGCACAGCCACATTCGTTCTGTTATCCTTAAGCCATTTCTGCCCCTTAACTTTCTTCTTGTTTGGTTCAGTCACGATTAATAAATCAGCCTTCAGATGTTGTGGCTACCGCGTATGCCGATGTCTTGCGCTGCATACGATCTCTCCAACATTTATTAAACAGTAGCTGTCATGATAGTCGAGCTGTTACTTTGGGTTCTTCATCAGTCAGGGCTTCTCCTTGCTAGTGTCACAGTGGCACGATTTCACACACCTTTTTATTGTTACATTAGTTTTCCAACATAGTACTTTCTGTACTTGGGACACCTTGTTTTCGGTCAGCTCGGTGCACTTCCTCATTACAGGCTAAACAGTAGTTCCCCCTGTGCAACCTTAGCGCGATGCCGCTTTCCCCACACTTCAGACACAAAATCTGCTTTGTGCCTCACCGTTGCACTCGCCATTTCTGGTGAGCCAAATGGTAAAGCACCTGTAACATCGACATGTTCCGCGTGTCTTATATAGCTTAGTGTCCATCCTATCCTTATCTTGCCTTTGTTTACATATTCCGTAAGCACACCGTTTATTCAGCCTCACCGTGGCATTCTGGCTACCGTATTGAGTTGGCCGCAGCGATACGACTCAATAATATTAATCTGCACTGCCTCCTAAGCGTTTTTATATCTTCATGACCACATTACTATTGATATCCGGTCTATACCCCATACAAATGCTGTGGTATTCCTGTCTGAATTTCCACGCAGTATCCTCGTTTTTCTTGCCTAATGTTCGCTTTTTTCTTTGTTGATGTTTGGGCTACAATAGGTGATTTAATTCTGTGCTAAAGAATATATTACTGCAGGATCTCCCTACGTAGTTGCCTCTTATACCCTCGCTCAATATTAGTCATGACCCTTCAGAAGACTTCAAGACTTAGAGTACGATGTACATCCATGGAATCCTTGAGCTCTTTTAAATATTGTATATATTCTGGGCTTAGAACATTTGTGGTGACTTTCAATGGTAAAATATATCGTTTTGTCATGTGTTTGTTTTCTGATCTTCCTCTTGTTTGTGTACGGTTTTAATGATAGTCTAACTTCCTCTTTTTTGTGACATTTTTCAGTTCGGGTGTGTCGAATAAGCAAATGCTGGCCGTGTTTTTTCGATATTTCTGGGTAAAGAAAAGCTACTCACCTGGATATGTTTGCTTCGTTGAATGTCTTGTTTTCGTTTTGCTGTAAAGTTTTACAGCAATCTTTATTTGCCTGATACTTCGTAGCATAGAGTTTACCCGTGTCTTGGCAAAATTTGCTTTTTGTTTTTGATCTTCTTGTTTCACTGTCTAATTATCAAACGCAGTTTCATTTCGGTATGCTCTTGACACAGCATCTCCTATTACTAACTCTTTACCCGGTTTGTAAGTAAGTTCAATTTCGTACTTTTGAATTTGTAATAGCATTCTTGATAGTCGTCCGGGGCACTTGTATAATGGTTTTTTGAATATTGCAATTGGCGGCTGGTGATCCGTTTCTACAATTATTTTCTTTCGTAATAATTGTAAATTTATTTAATCCGAAACAAATCGTGTGACATTCCTTTTCTATTTGAGCATATTGTGAAATTGGATTTCATATAAGACATGTTTTAAATTGTCTAACGTTCGATTGTGTTCCTTCGTTTCCCAATGAAACTCTACATCTTAAGTCTACTTAAGTTAACGTAATGCGATTGTTTGATAGAATAATTTTTCTATAAATCTACTAACGTGTGTCAGATACCCGGTAGTCTCTGAACCTCTTTTTTGTCTGTTAGCTTAGTTATTTTACACCGTTTTTATTTTTGAACCATTTGGTGCATCTTACGAAAAACGTGTGAATGTAAATCTACCGTCCGCTCTTTTAATTTATTTTGCTAGATTAAATTTGACATTATTTTTTGCAATATCTAATACTCTCTTTAATCTTTCATCATGTACCGTTTTAGTTTTTCCCCAAACTGTGGTATCATCTATATATATTTCTGTTTCTTCTATATTAAATAATTCTTTAAATCTACTTCCGCGTGCAGAACTAATACTGTATGGCTACGCCAGGAATTTATAATGCAATGGAGTACGAGTGAAATAGATTTCATTATCTAAAGGTATTTGGTAAAAACAATCAGTTGCATCTAATGTGCTAAAAAATTTGCACCACTTAATTTGTATGCCATTTGATCGAGTATAGGTATTTGGCTATATTCTCTTTCTATAGCACTATCTAAATCTTGCGGGTCTGCACAAATACGCAATTTAACCATTTGTTTCCTACTATTAGTGACGATTTACACATTAGAAATTTTCCATTTATTATTATTTTTATTTGTTAACTCATTTACGCTTATTTTCAGATCGTTCAAGAGTGGAACTATTCCAAGATCTACTGAAGATTTTAAATCTAAAATATATATATTGTCATACATTCCTTGAGTAATAGTGACCACCTCAGTGATGAGGTTCTAGAAATCCATTTTTCGGGCGGATAAATCCGTTTTGCTCTTGTTTCCTTTAGCTGTAGTTTGCTGGTGTGTCTTCGTCTTCCTCTACTATCCTGCGCTCCCTGTTCCGCGGTCTTTTGTAAATGTTTTGTTGTATTTCCTTTTACTCGTCCATGATTTTAATGTTAACGACCTGGTCCCCCCATCTTAACTTCGGTATCTGCCTTACTTCCTCCTCTATCGGTCTCAATCGTTATTTTCTTCAATATATCATCTTTTCTTTCCTGTATATGTTCGTACAACTTTTCTTTGATTTCACGATTTAACTATATTTCTCCTTCATTCTATTTTGTTTATTTCATAGTTCAATTAATCTTCTCTTCCATCCAGTTGTTTTCACATGGTCGTATACCTCTCATTTGTTTTCTCTCAAACAGTTATTAATTTTTCCTGGTTTTGTTTGTTAAGGGTATGTTTTTCTGTCCATATATTGCTATGGTCTTATTGCTGCTTTGTATATTTTATTTTGTTTTAACTGTATGTATTTACTTTCATGTGTCTCTATATCTGTAAATAGCTCATGCGATATTTCATAAATTGTATATCTTCTTTATATAAAATTAAAATAGCTGGTGTATTTGAGTCAACTACATAGAAACATAAAGTTTGAATGGAATTATTCCTAGAGCATTGTAATTTACAAGAGCCTACTACATTTAAACTGTTCCCTGTATACGACTTTAGCTGTGCATTGTTTTTTTTTCTTTTTTAGTTTATCAGAATTTCTTTTAATGACATTGAAAGTGTTTAACGGAAGAATATTTACTAGAGTATTTACTAGAAAATACTCGTTAGTGATCGAAGACTGAGCTTCGCCACACTTTTCCACAAAATCATCTTGTTTATTTGCATCGCTTTTATTAGTGACCAATTTCTCATTTGTCCATTGGAATCAGATTTATCTACATTAATAATTTTACCTTCATGTGTTTGTAGTTGTGACATAGTACATTTTTGTGCAACATGGTCTATTTTTTTACAAGTAAAACATCTGACCTCATCTGAAGATATGTATATACGCAAATAGTTTTGTTTATATAAAATTGAAATTGATTCTGGAATTGTATCATTTTTCTCAAATATAATGTATGCCTGTCTCCGAAAGCTTAGTACCTGTTTTTTATACTCAGGGTTACTTAGACCTGCCTCTATAAAGGTAATAGGCGAGACTGCATTTAATTTTAAACGTTTGAGCTCTTCCATTATAACTTCATTTGGAAGAGATGGGAAAACGTTAGATAAAACTATTCGTTTTGCGGGAGAAACGGATCAGTGCGCTTTAATAAATGTATTGTTTAACATTATCCTTTCTTTTTCAGTAATAAATCATTCTACAACCTCTTTTGATACTAGATAAATACATATTCTATTATTCGAAACCCGCGACGCAAAGAGAATATTTTTTGGACTTTCGATATTGCCTGTAGTGATAATGTAGTGGTTTTTGTTAGTATGTTAGTACTATCAAAAATAACCGTTTGATCACGATCAGGAATTGACATTTTCGGTTTGGCATTTTTTAAAGTAGCGGTAGGCTTATTCGACGAGATATCTCCGTCCACAGAAATATACCCCTACATTCTTGCAATATTCTTCCCAATACGCTTCGTATGAAGACTCTTGTGTCACGATACATCTGTAAAAAAAATTAGAGAGTCAAACGTAAGTAGCGTATTATTTAACCCTTAGATACCCAAGCTTCGCAAATCAACGTAAAGACCCATGCGGGGTCATCAGGGTCCCCCTTTGGCTTTTGGGAATTTCGAAGCCCGAGGTGTTGTAAAACCGTAACAATATTCAATAATTTAGATAGAACAACAAATTAGACCTATATTAAAGACGTTATTAAAACGCAAATTTTAAAAATAATTCGCACAAATAAAAATTAACAAAATTAAAAATTTAACTTCAACTCTGAAACAAAAAGTTTAATAACGAAAAATATATGTTAAGATGAATGTTCCTTCACGGCGCAATCAAACAAAGGACTTTAGTAGTTTTCCTACGATGGGCTTCAAAAACAAATTTTGTGCAAATATCACAAAGACACTTTGCTTTTCTTATCTTCTTTTCGAGGAAAATTTATAACATCTACCACGTTTTCTGGGTTCGACGGCCCCCGTTTTTGTTAAAATATACATCGTTAATCACACCACTAGGGCAATAGCGAATATTTGAAAATGCCTTTGGTCTTGCAAATGCGCCTTCTGTTTTCCAACGATTCATTAATACAATTTTTAAAGACCTATCAACACATCATAAGTTTACTATATTTAGATGATATTTTAATAGCTACAAAATCAATCGCAGAGCATTTAACCATTTTGAAAGAAGTTTTAATTATTTGAATGAAAACGTTTTAGAACTGAGGAAAATAATGTTCGTTCATGGCATTCCAAAATTATTTATTAGGATATTTATCGACGAAAATGGCATTAGGCCAGATCCAAGAAATGCAATGCTGTAAACAAACTTTCTATAACAGAAGTTCAAAAAAAGTAACAGTAGTTAATCGTGATTGCCACTATTTCCGTAGGTTCATACCTATGTTTTCTGTAATAGCAAAACCTTTGCACGATTTGTTAAAAAAAGGTGCAACCTTTAAATTTGGTGACTTGGAATTAAATGCACTCAACACGTTAAAAGAAAAACTGCTGAGTGCTCCTATCTTAGCTGTATATTCCCCTAAATTGGAAACTGAGCTTCACTGTGATGCATGTGGCAAAGGCTATGGAGCAATATTATTACAGAAACAAGACAACAACCTTTTCCAACCAGTCTTTTATTTAATAAAAGAACTCCCACTGAAAGTATCTATGAATTAGAGTTACTAGCCATAATTTACGCTTTGGAAGGGTTTCGAGTGTATTTACAAGGTCTTAAGTTTAAAATCAAAATGAATTGTAACTTATTAATTTAGCACTGAATAAAAACGAATAAACCCCAGAATAACCGATGGGCTTAATATTAAAAATTACAATAACACCATAGAAATAGAGATAACAAAGAATGCGACACGTGGATGCGCTAAGTAGAATGCATAATATAATTAGTCATAGAAGAGAACCCTTTGAACAAAATTTTTAAAAGCACAAAATTAGATGGCAATATGACTGAAATTAGGAAATTTGTTAGAGAAAGAAAGTAAATCTTATGAATTGCGCAACAGGCTTCGTCTATAGAAAAACAAAGGTGATATACTATTTTATGTTCCCGAATCAATGGAACACCATGTTATTTCAGCTTGCCATGATAACATAGGTAGTAGATGTCGAAACAACACTAGAGTATCTTTTTTGAAAAGTTATTGGTTTCCCCGAAACCAGTACAAAAGTTAAACGATAATAAAAAATTGTTTTAAAGTGCATAAATTACAATTCGAATGCAGGCAAACTTAAAGGATTTATGGACCTGAGAATTTGAAATTATGGTTACATTAGAAAGTAAAAAATGCCAGTTGCCCTTATGTTAAACGTTACCTTATGTATAATACTTTATGTATCTTTATGTACTTATTAATTAGTTATGTATTATGTGCACGAATTTTGGCTTGAGAAATAATACATTGTGAATTGTATTTGTAACCTTACTTACGTTTCTTTATTGTAATTATGTCAGCATTTTTTTATGTATTATGATTATTATAAACATTCATATTTATGACGGAGAAACAACAATTGTTCGGACGAACAACCGTCAGGTTGGACGAACTGTAGTGGAATATTCAAATTTTAAATTTGGCGGCCTGGACTTGGTGCTAAGTTGGCTAAGTTCAGGGCAGTTAACAGTTTAGAAGCGCGCCCGCCCTTTATGTTAGTTATGTTAGCATTTAATTATGTGTATTTTATGTATCAAACTTAATATTCAATAAACGCGCTAAGCTACAAAAAAGAATTAGGTTTCATTAATTCTGTGTATTTAAGGCTTTCTTACGTTTCGGGAGCTTTTCAAAACTTTCGTCCCATTCTTACAGAGCTGTTTAGGTGGAAAGTTACAGGTTTTTTTAAAATAAATTAATTAACTAAAATTATGAAAAGGAACTTACGCCGCCCAATTCAAGATAATTAAAAGCAAAATGGTGGCCTCATGATCGTAACTGACGATTTTAAATTTGAATTATAAACTGACCTAACTTGGTCTTTTATATAAAAATTATTTGAAACAACACTGATTAAACACATTAAAAATGAAGTAAAAATAAAATTGATGTAAAAGGACATAACAATACAGATTAAAGCCAACGGAGGGCTAAACAGCACGAGGATGGAGAGGACTAGCATAAATACCTCTTTTTTTAATAGTTAAGATTTTGACAGAAACATTTTCTAGGATTTTTTATTAATTATCAAAAACAAAATTGAGTGATAAATCACAAGTCGACGCGCTAATATGCCCAAATATTCCTAATATTATACTATGAATATCTTATAATAATATTTGTGAACATATTCTTGTAGGATATTTCGAATATTCTGTACAGAATATTTAAGATATTTTAATTATCTATGTGCGAAAATATATAGAGAGATTCTATGAAAGCCTTTAAGAATATTCGAAAAGATAAAACGTTGTTTTCCGTTTGAGAACATTCTGTGCGAATATTTCTGTGCTATCTGGGAATTGTAGATAATAATGGGCCCCATGTGTGTGCATCTGGAATTTGAAGATAATAGTTAGATAATAGTTAATGATAACTATTTATGATGATAGGCCAAAATATGTCACTGGTAATGACACAATCAAAGATAAAGCTTGTGTCTTCAGGTATGTAAGGTTGTTTATTTGCTAGAAAATTGGAACGTATCATATAATTATGTATAGATTATATTTAGGGAAGGATAATTAAGTATGCCGCCAAATATTTGGCGCAAATGCTTGGTAAGACTGGAATTACTGACTATGGATCTAGTGGTACGTCTAGTTTGTGAATTTGGGTATCAGTATATGGTGGTGAGGCAGAGTTACTTTTTGGTCAACTGCTGATATGTGTTTATCATCTATATAAAAATGAATCCATAATTTGACTCTGTGTGAGTTGTATTTAAAGGAAAAAAGAAGAAAACAAGGTCTTGATCCTCACAATCCTCATTGGGTCAATTGAGCATTTTAAAGGAGGTCCAGAAGAATTTTGAGGTGTATATGGAAAGGGTCGAGCATTTATTCAAGGTCAACAATGTAACGGCAGATATGAAGGTGTCTATGTTTATCACATTAGCGGGACCACAGGTATATACCACATTGAAAAAGTTGATGCTACCTGAAAGTCCAAGTGACAAAAGTTACAAAGATATTATAAAAGTATTAAGAAAACATTATGTGCCTGAAAAGGGCCGAAATTGGTGAAAGGTTTACGTTTAATAAATGTAATCAAAAACCAAATCAATCGGTAGCAGAGTATGTTGTCGAACTTAAGAAGTTGGCGAGTACATGTAAGTTTGGTACGTTTTTGGATGAAGCGTTGAGAGATAGGCTAGTATCTGGATTAGCCTCAGAGTCTCTACAAAAGAAGTTGTTGTCGGAAATGAAATTAACGTTTGCTTCCGCTTGTCAATTAGCACAAGCATATGAAATGGCGAATAAGCAGTCAAAACTGTTAACAACGGAGGATCAGGTGTATTCTGTAAGAAGTGAACGTAGTCAGGTTCGTCAGTCAGTATCGAATCAGATTTGTAAGAACGGTTATGAGAAGTCATCTAAATCAAGTGACAGTCGAGTAAAAAAGGATGTAGGAAAGTCAGAACGTCTACAGAAGCCCAAGTGTTATAGGTGCGGTAGGCAGCACAATCCAGAAACTTGCCAGCAAAGAGTGGAAATGCTTTTAATGTTCGAAGAAAGGTCATACGTCAAGGGTTTGTAGACAGAAAAATTCGGTCAAAGCTATGGATGGAACTGAAGATTTGACACAACAAGTAACAAATGAATTGTATCCTTTAAATAAAATTAGTGTAGGAGCACAAAGTAATGTACCACATAAGGTAAATTTAAATGTGTCAGATGCACTAATAGTGTTTGAAGTTGATACTGGTGCATGTAAAACTGTAATTCCTTTAAAGTTATTTCAAGAAAAGTTTTCAACTAGTGTTTTAATTCCTGCATCATATAATTTAACTTCAGTTACAGGCCAAGATATCAAAGCTGTAGGGGAATTTATAGTAACAGTTGTCAGGGGAAATCAAAAATATAAGATGCCACTTACCGTTGTTGATGTAAATAAATATTTTACACCTTTGTTACGACGGAACTGGTTAAATATATTATTTCCATACTGGCAAAAGAATTTTAAGGTTGCTGCAATTGCGCCAATGTCCGTGAGTAGCTGTATTCAATATTGTAAAGAACAGTTTAAATCAGTCTTCGATTCAAACTTGTCAAGTCCTATTGAAGAATTTGAAGTGAATCTTAAAATTAGGGATAATGTCAGTCCTATTTTTAAAAAGTCATATACCATGCCATATGCGTTAAAATCGCAAGTAGAAGATAAATTAAAAAAGTTAGTCACATCAGGTATTTTAAAACCGGTTACCACAAGTGAATGGGCGTCACCTATAGTGGTCGTACCGAAGAAGAATGGGGAAATACATATTTGCGGTGATTTTCGAGTTTCAGTAAATAAAGTTTTAATTCCCGAACAATATCCTATACCTACAATTGAAGATATTTTTGCAACACTGTCAGGGGGAAAAGTTTTCACGGTATTAGATTTAACGGGAGCTTATACCCAAATAAAAGTTAATGAAAAATCACAAGAATTGTTAACAATAAATACTCATATAGGATTATTTCGTTATACGAGATTAATATATGGTTTATGCAGTGCACCATCTATTTTTCAGTCAGTTATGGATAGGATTTTAGCAGGTATTCCAAAAGTAAATTGTTATCTTGATGATATCTTAATTGCTGGGAAGGATATTAATGAATGCAAGGAATTAGTTGACAAAGTTTTAAGTCGTTTGCAAAAGTTTAGGGTGAAAGTTAATTTAGATAAATGTAAATTTTTTGAAATTAGTGTTAATTATTTAGGTCATACCATCGATAGTGAAGGTATTAATCCGATTAAAGATAAACTGAGAGCTATTATGGGTGCTCCTCAACCTCAAAATTTGACACAACTGCGAGCATACTTAGGTTTATTAAATTATTATTCAAAATTTATTCCTATGTTGTCTGCGCGTCTTAGACCGTTGTATAATTTATTAGAGAAAAAGTCAGAATTCATTTGGTCTATTGAATGTCAAAAGAACTTTGAGTTAAGTGAAACTCTTATTTGTCAAAATAAAGTTCTGGGACTTTATGATCCAAACAAAACAATTGTATTATCGTGCGATGCTAGTTTAATTTTTTATTTTTATATAGAAACACACCAAGTGTTTGTAGTGGTATGTGTCCAAACGAGCTTATATTTAAATTCAAACCCAGAACAAAGTTAGATATGCTGAAACCTAGTTTTAATAATGCGATGTTGCGTAGGAAACCAGAAGTATTTGTAAGTCCAAAAACGTATGGGGTTGGAGAGAAGGTATTAGTAAATGTGAAGGGTCTTAAAGATTATAATAATGTGAAGTGGAACGAAGGGGTGGTAATGAAAGTAATTAGTGGTGTGACTTATTTAGTAGAGGTAAATGACAAAATTATGTTTAAGCATGCAAATTGCTTGAAGAAGTCTTGCTTAGGAGATGTAGAATGTACAAGTAGTTTTAGTGTTACGACGGAAGAACCGGAATTAGAAATTGGTAAGGAGGAAAATCTTACACTTAGGCGAAGTTCCCGTCAAACTAAAAGTTCAAATAATGAGGTTTAACCTTTAGTTTGGCCAGAGGGAAAAAAATGTTATGTTTGAATTTGTATATTTGTTAAATTGATAGATGTCACATTATATTTGTTAAATTGACAGATGTCACATGAAGTTTCGTAAATATAACGATTATACATGTATTAGTAGGTTGTTTAGTAAAAACAATTACGACAGTCATGTTTTTGTAAACAAGTCAGTTGTTGACAGTTTTTGTATTCTGTAAGTTATTAAAATCGTCTATTAAACTGTGTGCTTAATTTCGATCCATTACCCACTTGTATTTAATAGCAACCAGTAGTACACTTATGTTTCTCATAGGTATTTTATTGTCAGGAGCTAAATAGTATAAGCGACTAATGAAAAATGAAAAATCAGTTAATGTGTTTATTAGTATTAAAGTATAAAACGTACTTACTAATAATAATAAATTGTTGTGATGTTAATGTCATGGCCCACCAGATAGAAATTATTCGGCCATTTGAAAGCGGTAATAAACAAAACGAGTAATTTAAAAGAAAACTACTGAAGATGGGCATAGGGAATGCTACAGCAAATCGGCATAGACTTTAATTGTACATCCAAAAATAGAAAAATGTACAGGGTGTTCTAGTTGAAAAAATTAAGTTTTGCAACATTCTTGGATATGTCACTAATTTTTAAACACCCTGTATAAATGTCACTGATTTTTTTTTCTACGTTTTGGTAAAACAATGTTAGTACTTGTTGATTTCAAAGTCGGAGATTTCTGACACTTAAATCAAGTGAGAATTAATCAATTACATACAACAATGTAAATGTCAAAATTTTAAGAAAAATCGTAATATCTTAGAAACAGTTGAAGATAGGTATAAGATAACCTAATGGTAATCGTCATAAATTTTATGGTAAATTCAAAAATATAATATATATAGGGTGTTCATTTAAAATAACAAAGTTCGTGGCGACTTTCGGTAACCGGAAGTGCAAAAAAGGTGAAAATATTTTAGAAAGAAAGTAAGTGCCAAATTGTTACAAACCCCAATTTTTTAAAACTGAGGAATTTCGTTAAGCCGGAAAACTTCTAACCAGCCAGTTCCGTAGAAAACCCTGTATAATAATACATAATATGCTTATCAAGTTATAAAACTTGATTACTACACAAGTGCCTATACATACCTATAAGACAATGCAATTTAATACAAATGTTTAGAAAGAAATACTAAACATGTAACAAACATCTACTTTAAAACTTGAATAACAATGTCAATATTATTACTTCTGCGAAAAATACTAAAAAAAATTACAAGATTGAAAATTATACTTCCTTAGTAATGTTATTTTCGCTATTTTGACATAAGTTATTCTTGTTTTAGATAGTAATTAAAAAAAAAAAACACGTGTAAAGCAATTCTTAACAGTCTACCTTTAGTAAGTTCTCATGGGAAATGCAAAAAAATTTAAACTAACACTTCTGCAGATGTTTATGTTGAAATTAATTTTTGCTAAAAATACATTTTTACTGAAAATACATATTATTTTTTAATGATTACACGTTATGCACTTTTGGATGTGAAAACCATACCAGGTTGGGTGGCATTCTCTCCCACAAAAAAAAACCCTCTCTAAGGCCTCCGAACAATTGTGACCCGTCGGAGACTTAGCCTTTATCGGTGTTTCTTTGGTATTTACGATTATGTAAAAGTAATTTTGGAATTAGTCATGTACTTCACTCTACCGTCTCTTTCGAATCATGTTTATACATTTCTTTTGGGCATGTATTTTCACGACATCTCCCTCTTTCGATAGTACATCCTGCTCTAAGTTCATCTGTGGACTAGTTATAATTAATAAATGGAAACTGTTTCACAATACCTGCTCGAAGTACCTATTACAAAGCTGTCATTTACAAAATCGTCACCATAGGAAGTGCTAGGAGTAACTAAATTGAAACTACAAATGTTAAATGACCTAACCTATACTATTTGAAATAATAAGGAAAAATACTACAACTAAGAAAAATAAAAATAAAGCTCCTAATTGGTAAACCACAACGATTAAATTAAATAAAGGGTCCTTTTCACCTGCAATATAATACTGCGTGCGTTTAATAACACAAATTTCCTTGAGAGACCACAAGAGCAATATACTAAGAAAAGACGGCGTCAAATGTCAAATAGACCGAGAAACAGAAACATCCAATATCTTCTTTTATACTGTCTCTAATGCGTACCAGTTATATGGGTTGCCTACCTGTGAGGTCCTCCCTGCTCCCCTTTCTGTGCCTTTCCCCTCAAAAATGATAGGGTATTCAGTTACATATCTATATATGAGTGATCTGTGTATAAAATGATTCTGGAATGAACTTTAAATAAAGTTAGAAAATTTCTAGAAAAATGCAGTACACTAGTGCCATCTATTATTGAAGTGCTGAAGGCATGGCAGAATAATTGAAAACCATATATGTAAAGGGGCAATCTCTCAAGTAAAACTTGGAAAAGAGGAGTGGACTCGAAAACTAATTGCGAGTTGAAAGAAAGCTCTCTACTAGTGAGATGTTGCCTCAGTATTTCTAATGCCTCTAAGTTGTTGAAGTAGGTACCTTTTTTGGCCGTATGTAATATTGCGAAATTGTGATCGATGTTAAAATTGTGTTTTTCTATTTTGCGTTCATAAAAACGCAATTGTAACACGCTTTTGCGTATCGGAAAGTGCTTCATTGTGATACGC
This sequence comes from Protaetia brevitarsis, assembly GCA_004143645.1. Lineage (NCBI taxonomy): Eukaryota > Metazoa > Arthropoda > Insecta > Coleoptera > Scarabaeidae > Protaetia > Protaetia brevitarsis. The sequence goes on along the minus strand of RXPK01000264.1, from coordinate 144,927 downwards.
CTTTTTTCATTTCTATAGGTTGGCTGTATTGAATACATTATGAAAGAAAGCAAAACTGACGTTTAATGCATGTAAATTGTAAATACTTTAATCAAAAGTTCTATACAAATTTAGTTTACATTGTTATTGTTATGAAACCTGGAATTACTGTATACATTTACACTGACGGAACAAGTATCTTGAGCATGTATTGTTATGCCAGGCAAATTCTTCGTAACAAAGTTTTGCTGAGTTATGTTATTGGCTTTAATGGTAGACTCTTGTGAACAAGGAATCTTCAGTAGAATTGGGTTTTACGCTACGTAAATGTTCTTTTATCCTAATTTCGAAATATCTAAACGTTCTTCCGACGTAAGTGCAATGGCAATCATTACATGTCAGGAGGTAAACACCGATCTTTTTTAGTGGCTCTATAATATCTTTATTGTTAATAATTATATTTCTTAAGGGGTGTAATGTTCTAATTGCTACATGTACGTATGGTTTAATGATGTTAGCAATTTTCTAAGAGGAAGGACATATATGGGATTGAAGCGAAGTACTTGTCCCTGTCTACTGTAGAATCTGAGGTGAAATCTAAATAGGCTGCATTTTCAATTTTTTTTATTATTAACTTTATGCAGTAACTTATCTATTGTATTAGAGTTATAATTATTTATTATGGCTATTTGTTTCAGTATATTTAGTTCCTTATTAAAGGATTCTTCAGTGAGAGGAAGATTAACTGGTCTATGAAGGTAATTATAGAAGGACGCATATTTGGATTTGGCAGTGGTACGTACGGTTAAAGGGATGATTAGATTGTTGATTAGTTACCATACCACAGTGAGTGGGTTTCCTGTAATAGCTCAAAATTTAGTTTACTATCAATCCAGGAATAGATAATAGTTAAATCCAGAAAATTAATCCTATTGTTTAGTTGTACTTCTAATGTAAATTTGATAGTGTTATGTAAAGCATTGATATAGAGAAGGAAATCATTCAATTGTAATTGTCTCCAGACCATATAATATTCAATATCATTTATATACTTTTTTTTTGTTTTAGTTCCTTAATTAATTTAGTGGTCTTACGTTTGTAGGAATATGTCGGATCAGAGCTTAATTTTTTTATAGATAACTGTATCAGAAAAGTTGTTTCATCTTTTGATCGTATTCGGTTTTATGTGACAGTGACATTACTTTTGTCTGAGATGGTGATGATAATTTCGGTATGTTGTTTTATGAACTGTAAGGTTTGAATATACTGTTTGTGTAAGGTTGAATTTTGTAAACGTTTATATTTTTTTAGAAAATGCATAATGTAATATGCTATCTTGGACCTAATTGACTCACCAATTTCAACGTCTCAATTTTTACTACATTTTTATTCAGCTAGCAGTTGGGAGATAGGAAGATTTTGAAAAGAGAACAGACTTGCGAGCTTATATTTAATTTTAAAAAAATTGTTAATTATTTAAGTCTGTATTTTCTCCATGGCCAATGTAATCAACGACCAGTGTTCGTATATGGGAGGGAATTTCCCTTTTTAGAGGGAATTTTGAACGTTAGAGGGAAAAAGGGAGTTTTTTAGAAAACACCCTATTTTAGAGTTCTCGCATTCCCATTTGCCATATTTACCGCTTTATCCATTCTTTTTCACACAATTCTAGGGGGCGCTGTAGAAAGTGCAGCTTATTACAGAACCAACACGGAAGTTTGTGAAAAACAAAATATAAGGAGAGATGGCGTCACGACTGTAATATTAGAGGTTACTTGTTTGCATAATGCTAAGGTGCTCAATGCAGATCGCGCAATCTGAAAAAAATGATTTGTATATCTATATATTACTATTCGAAATACAATATATTTTTTATTAATTCTTTTGGTTTTTTTATTCGAGTCCTAAAAAAATATTCAGGCACTTGTTATATCACAATAATTATTAACAAAATTATTACTAACGCAAATAAGACACTTTATAGTTTATTAACGACTTTAGTAATAATTTTAGTATGTATATAACGAGAGATAAGCAATATCTGGCGTCTAAACCCGCACGTACTGAGCACCATCTGAGCACACCGTACTATACTATTGAAGTCGTACTATTGATCGGTTGATCGCGCTTGCGTATTGCCCGTCAAACCTACGATGTTTTACATTTTGAAGTGTCGAATAAAGATAAAACTAGTATACGAGTTAGAAGTTTTCATCGTTTAAATTTGATTAACTAATGTGTATTGTGTGAATTTAAACATAAGTGTATTGTTTATTAATCATGAATCCTTTGGTATTACAAGACAAATCGCAAACAAAAAAGAAGTTATTTTGTTTTAACTGGCTAGAAAATGAGGAATTTAAGCATTGGGTTGCATCACTTCCAGAATCAAAAAGATTGTGTAAATTGCTTGCAATAAAACTTTAACCTGCGGAAAAAGTGAATTAAAAAAACACGCAGACAGTTTGAAACATCAGAAAAATATAAAGCTGAAAGCTACGAACAAAACTTTAACCCAATTGTTAACGAAAGCAAGTGATGAAAAAGTGGAAGAATTAAAACATGAAAAAATCGTAAAAAGAGCAGAAATTGTAATGTCAAGCTACCTGGCGGAACATAACATAGCTTTTACAAACGTTGAACATTTAATACCAATGTTGCAACATATTATTCCAGATTCGAAAATTTTAAATGATGTACACCTTAAGAGTAGAAAATGTACATCTATAATTAAAAATGTTATTGCCAATAATTTGATTGATATTCTAAAGACGGTAAGTAATTAATTGTAGAAGGGAAGTTCTTCTAGTGCACACTACAGAAAATTATTTTGTAACTTTTCATTGTGTATACGCATAGTGAAAGTTCAACTATACTTTTATAAATATTCTTTTTTAAGGTACATTTCTCAATTTTAATCGACGAAAGCACGGATATTTCTACCCAAAAAGTTTTATGCATATTAGTTCAATACGTTCATCGTAAACGTGAAGAAGTAGTAGTACAATTATTAGAGCTTTTGCATATAGATGCCTCTAATGGGTCAGCTGAAAAGTTATATGCAACTTTCAAAAATTACATGAACTTAAAACAAATACCTCTATTTAATATAATTGGTCTGGCATGTGATGGAGCTGCAGTCATGATAGGAAAACATAATTCATTATATTCTCGGTTAAAGAACGATGTACCTCATTTAATTTTAATGAAATGTATTTGTCATTCAGCTGCACTAATTTCTAGTAATGCTTGTAGTATGTTACCATACAATTGTGAAGATCTTTTAAAAAGTACATATTCGTACATTAGAGCAAGCTCGAAACGCTGTGACGAGTTGAAGGAAATGCAAACTTATTTTGAAATAAACCACTCTAAAATATTAAAACTATCAAGTACCAGATGGTTAGCTACACGTCAGTGTGTAGAACGAATGTTAGTTAACTGGGATGTGCTGGTAGCGTATTTTAGTATAGCAGTATACGAAGATAGTTCAAATTCAGCTAAAGTAATTCTGGGAAAATTTACAGAATCCTACAATTAAATGCTATTTTCTTTTTTTGAAATATAGTCTAAATTATATGAATCAATTCATTGCACTTTTTCAGAGTAAAAATTCGCTAATAGATGTTTTGAGGAAGGAAAGCGTAAAGCTTCTTTTACAAATTTCTCAAAATGTTTTAAAATCTTCGGTTTTAAAAGAAGAATATTTACATTGTAATTTGTCACACCCTAGTAAGGTAAAGTCAGGTAAGTGTGTAACCGGGGCAAGTGTGTAGTTTGGCTATATTTACTTTTAAAATTGAAATACGGACGCCCTTTTGTTATAACACTAATGTACTAAACTTTATACTAGTTTTACAAACAAAAGTTCGCATCTCCTAACGTGTAATAACTTGAATATCTTGTAAATTCAAATCATATCTTATTAAAAAGGCATTAGTATAGTATTACACACTTGGCCGAACTAAAGGATAATGCTATTAATATATAAAATGCGGAATGATTACATACTTGCCCCATTTTGCTGGGTAAGGGTGTAGTATTGACACTGTTTAAAATTTCTTTTTTTTTCTAGTAAACCATCGATAGTTATAAAAGGTGTATCTATTGAAGGCTTTCAACTGAGCATATATTACGTACTTCTATGTGTAAAATTTATCAAAATGTCTTATTATGTGAACAGTGTTACATTTTCTTCGCACTATGCAATTTTTACTACACACTTACCTGACTTTACCTTAATTATTTATCAAATGAAGACATTTTTGTTGGTGCCTATGTCAAGCGCTGTTATCTACATTGGATACATCGGTTCAGAAGAATTTCAAAAATAATGTTTTGCAGTTCTATGTCACTCTCTGTAAAGAAATGGCGTCTAGACTTCCTCTTAATGATAAATTATTTTCAGAATTTGAGTTTGTCGCTAATGTGGCATTTGACACAACAAAAAGTAATCAAGCACTCAATAGCCTTAGCAACATTTCTCATGTATATAAAGATCTGGTGGATATAACTGCATTATGCTTCGAATGGAGAATATTGCCGTTTCGTTTTAATGCAGAAGAGAAAAGCAAATTAACTCAACTCGGAAAGGTTAAAATGTGGCTATAGTTAGACAAAATACAAGATTTCGCAGGCAAATTTCAGTTTAAAAATTTAGCTAAAGTAGCATTAATAGTTCTAAGTCTACCACATTCCAATGCGGCGGCAGAACGCATTTTATCAATGGTTAACGATATTAAAACAAAGAAAAGAAATATACTCGGATCCGACAGTTTAGACGCTGTGTGTAAGGTACGTTCGTCTTTTTTAATGAATCAATGAATTGTTTCGATTTCGAGCCCAATGAAAAACATTATAAGTATTTTAGTAAAACCACGTATGATCTTGAATAATAATAATAGTAGTACCTTTTAGAACATACATAATATGGTTTTCTTGTGGTGATGGTAGAGGGGTCTTAATTTGAGAGATCTTTTTGTCGTAATAACAGAGGTGAAAGCTATTTTAAAATTGGAATTTTCAAAAATATATTTAATTCTATCGGATAAATTAGGTATAAAAATCATTAATGTTAGTTAATAGTCAATGTACATATCTTGGTCTTTGCCATTAACTTAGTTAAGCGTGTCACTGATCCTACATCACTTTGCCGACTGGTAGTTACCAAAAGCAATCAATTTTCTAGATGTGTTAGGCAATGGTAGTCAATTAAAATTCCTTTCAAAGCTAGCAAATCGCGCCTTCTGTGAGTCTGGTGGCTTATTTTGCGAATATGTGTAAAGGCTAAGATGAGATTCATCTTGTATTTAGGGCGACAGTTTAATTGAAAATCTAGATGTCTGTTTGAATTAGATGGTTTTCTGTAGTAACCTAACCTAACCTGATTGTCGAAACCCGCAAGCTTCTTCTTCTTATACAGCTTAGTCGAACGGCGACCTAGACAAAGAAACAGCTAGGATATTCATGGTGCCACATACGTACCTCATATCGAACTCGTACTGCTGTAGATCGACAGTCCAACGTCCAAGTCGTTCTGAAGGATTCTTAAATTCATTCAGCCACGTTAAACATTGGTGGTCGGTAACTATTAGGAAATGGTAATCTTCCCGGCAATATCGGAACTTCTTCTTCCTCATACCACAGCTAAACATTCCTTCTATGTTGTAGAATATCGGCCTTCTGCCGCTGTGAGGGATCTAGTAGTGTAGCTATTACCGTTTCTGTACCATCTATGACTTGGACTAGTGCAAGTTCCATGACCCTAGTTGTTGTCGTCGGTATGCAATTGAAAAGCCATGAAAAGCCTTGGACCGACGCTACTTCAAACAATGCTTCTAGAGTCTCCATGTGTTCTTCACAAACTCTGTTTAATATATTTCCTCTACGTAGCCCCGTTATAAACTTATCTTTTTCGGATAACAAATTCCCGAACTTGCATGGCTTTATTTTTTATTTTTGTGTACCATTGCCTTACTGTTTCTCCTTCCATTCGTTTTAATTCATAAAATTCCATTCTCTCTTTGAAAACGGAAATTCTTTCTGAAAACTGCGATTTTAAGATACCACACAAATCGTTATATGATTTGCGCTCTTAGGTAAGCCAGGATCACACAAATCTCTCAATATTTTATAGGTTTGCTCACCTACCAGCATTAATAAGGCTGGCACCTTTTTATTTGCGTCAATATCATCAATATCAATGAAGTATTGCTTCATTCTTCCTTAATATGTCGTCCAATCCTCCGTAGGGTTATATTCATTGATATTTCCAATCGTGCCCCTCGCAATTGTTTGCTGCGCCCCATTATCCATCTATCTTTTCCTCGCCGCCAATTTATATTATATCGGGATTTAAATAACGCTAAGTTTAGGTTTCCTCTCTTTATTATTACAAACGTACAAAACTCAAGTTATACAAAAAATACAGTTATCGCGTGCTTCTACGATAGGACGCCATCGCTCATGGTACTCATGAAGAACATTGCTACCAACCTAACATATCTAATACATCACAAAATACATTTGTTTAAACAAATAAAACTATCATTCTTTACTACGTATCTTTATTGTCTCAACCAAAAATGCAGATGTTACTGTCCCACGTGCTATATGTACTAATTATACATCAAGCACCTAAATGCTGAAGCTTCTATTTCTTGTTTACAAGGAATTGTTAAGAGCAAAGAAAAATGAGCAAAAGTACAAAAAGGAATGAATTGAAATTAAAAAAGATAGTGTAGTATCTCTGCATTGTAAAGAAAATAAAAAACAAGTTTGTGCAATTTAAGTACAAATGTTTTAAATATTCCATTAAGCAAAGTAAATGTAAAAATTCTAATGCCTAAAAAAATAGATTTAATAAAAAAATCATTGCGAAATATTGTTTGCTACATAATGCCTATATTGTAGGCCTGCTCGGTCATCTTCGACATTCTCTCCATCATTCCCTCCACCTACAAAATGAAGTGGACCCTCTACTTCTGCTGTAGCCCCTACAAAGTTACAATTGCCCTCAATTGGCCATATTGTGCAAAACACAATAGGCTCGTATAAAATGTACAATATTTACTATGTTCTTTAACTTTATGTGATACAGCTACCGAAACCTTTGCTTTAGCATCTCAAAACAATGTTCGATTACATATCTGTTTTTAGATAATTTAACATTATAACTGATTTCATTTCTTCTCAGTTGCTCATCATTACGGTAAGGGTTAATACATTTCTCAGGCAAGGATATGCACTATCCACTAATATAAATCTGTCTTGACATTTTACCGCAAGTGTTCTTGCGATTGGTGAGGCACTAAAAACTGGACTGTCATGGACCGATCCAGGGTAACCGATAAACAAATCCAGACTTTTTCTTTGATGGTCACATACTACTTGCTACTACAATAATAAATATTTTAAAGCTTTTAAAGCTTTTTGTTTAATAAATGACAAATTGTTTTGTTTACTAGGATTTTAAATTCATCATTATGTTTTATTTAAAGATTGCGTTTTAAAATAGGATGTTTTGATTATTTGAAAATTCAAAAACAAATAACCCCAGCGTCTACGTTCAATCTTATATCTCTACTGATCCTGATCATGCGATCACCAAAATATACCTCAACTATGTTAGGCAGATATAGGGAGATATTCCTTCTCCGTTTATAATTTTGGGCCACAATGTCGTGTTAAAGGCGTTCTTTATGTCCAGGATCACCAGGATGACCCACTTTTTCCTCGATCTTTTATTCTATTATACGTTTTATTTATTTACAACGTACAGTAGAGTTACATATTTATTATTATTCTTTATGAAACTTACTACAATGGGATACACATATGTCAACTCACATTGGGCTATGCATTCTAAATATGAAGTTTCCTCAACAATAAATGACTAAAAATGTTCATCAAATGATAGACAAGTAACTTAAGACAAATGATATATATTTTATTATTGCAACTTAAAATGTGAACAATCCTTCCAAATACTCTATAAGATTGTTTTCTAACAATAATACCAACATGTCATTTTCATGATATAAAGTCCCATTAACTACTATTGAAACGGTTTTGATAATGTCGGTGGTGCAATTCGAAGATTTTAACAAGGTTTCTATCTCAACCCAACTTCATCTATAGTAAACAAATTAACTGATTCTCCCAAATTATATTATGTTGGCCATGTTTCTCACTGACAGAGGCAATCTAGCAAACAGGTTGGAAAAGGAATACAAAGGTGATCTCTCAAAACCAGCTGTTCTCTGCTGTGGAAAGTACAAATTTTCGAGTGTCATATATATGCGACGGCACTTCAAACAGGCTTGGGTTATTTTTCACAAATATGACTGCGTTATACATACATAACTTTTGCACGTAGATGGTTGGAATGAAAAACGTGTTGATAGAGATGAATTTCCAATTTTTATTCCTTTTCTGTTACACCGTTGAAAAAAATTTCGTGTCTCAATCGAAGTACAAGTTGTTAATCCTTATTTGCGTCTTCTCATAAAGCGACCTTATCTTCCCCCGGTAACTTAGTTCTTACGGGTATTATGTTACCTTCCCGGAAACTGCATGTGCTAACGCATGCATCAGTTTTAGCATTTTCTTACGTGAAGTAGGAACACAGATAAAAGTTGCTTTACAATTACATCATAGTATATTATACAGAGTTTATTAAAAGTTAAACAATTTGAATTAATAAAGTAATTGTAAAGTAATAAAGAGATAATACATTAATACATAACACCTCCCTCCTTAAATTAGATTTAGAAAGGGACTTTGGGCGTTAAATCTATTTCTTCCTTGTTTTTATTATTTATTTTTCTGAATTTATTGATTTTAGTGCAAATTACACGTTTGAAACACGGCAATACAATAATTACACATAAAAGAAACTAATACAATGTAAGTAATAAAATTATGGGACACATTCGTGTCTTGCGTGAATTTAATGTCATTAATTAGGTTCTGTTGTTCGATTAATTTTTTGTGAACGTTAACATCTTTAAAGTTTTCTAATCTGACGGTACTTATGTTATGATGTTGGTCTTTATAATCCAAAAACCGTACCTCAATAATATGGTTTTTATAAGTTTGTATTTGTTGATCATTAATATAATATTTGCAAGTATCATCAATTTTCAATAAATAAGTCCCTTTTACAATTAGAGGTATTTTGGCTGAATTACATTGTTCGTAAATTTTAAACTCTGAAGGGAATATAATTACAGTTACGTCTTTATATAAAATAATGGTGTTATTTTTATACATCACAAGATTTCTGTTACAATTCTGATAATTACTCGTATATTGTATTAAGTTTACTTCACAAGGAGCACTTGCTTTAATCTTCTTTTCAATTTGATTTTTACATAAGTAAAGTGATGTTCTTATTTTACTACATTTTTCGTAATGTACATCAAAATAGCTAACATCATTAATGCCTATTTGTTGATGTTGTGGTATAATTTCAGTATAGTAAGTGTCGTTAAAAGGAACGGGCAAAGGAAATATCTCATAATGAATTCTAAAATAAATGTATAATCATAATGAATACGGTATACTCTTATAGTAACAATAGATTCTAACGTAAATACATCATCTAAAATTACATCAAATTAATTTCGTGTATATAGAAATAAAATTCATACCTCAAGCTAGGTGAATAGTTTGATGTGCTGGATGTGCTTGGTTGTGATTCCAATGATTTCGCAGTTATATTATAAAATGGGAAGTAAATAAACAACATGTAACTACAATAAAAAGAATTTTTATTCCAATGATATAATCCAACAAACCTTCTCCTTTAGTTGCCTTTTGCCCCCCATTAATACAAGCTAAAACACGTATTTATTGTTATATAATCTCCAAATCTAAAATATGTTTGTACATATACCCCCTTTTCTGGAAAATCCGACCCAGTCGCAAAAGTGTTTCCTAACAGAGCTAAAAAACGTTCTTCTGTCTCTGTAAAGGCTTTTGTATTTAAAGGGTCTCCGCCGGTGCCTGTGTTATCAAATTTGACGGTAGCACTTGTTTTAATCCATACTTGAAATCAGTTCAACTCTACAAACAAAATTAAAATAATTCGTGAATATTATGCAAATAAATATTTATGTAAATACACTTCTTTTTTACATATTTTGCAAACACATTACCTGTGCCATTTCTCTGCAGTTCGTATAGCATATCCTGTAGTATTCAATTCTTCAGTTAATTGTAGCCATGGCTTTTTATGAAAGTCGCAAGCGTGTGGAGTGCTAAATTTGCCAGTTGCTAACTGTTTGTGCTCTTCAAAATAACAGAGCATTAACTGCAAATGTGTGCCAAAATGTATATATTACGTCTGTTGTCTTTTATATCTTCACACAAAATCAACTTTTTAAATGCAAAAATATAAATTGTAATTTATACAAAACGTAAGCACTTTCGAACTTATCTTGCTAATACGATGAACGCAAATGGAACAATTGTTGTGTTACAATCATTTTAAAGCTTTCCAACATATGTCTTCTATTGCAGTTAACCCGCAATAATTGTATTTACTCTTGTCCGCCAGTTGCCCCTAAGCAAAAGGATAGAGAAACTACATTATGCTAGACAAAGACGAAACATCTATCCGATACCTAACGTGCTATCGTCTGAATTCTTCAAGGTTCTCGATATTGCGGCATAGATGATAGCACTCGGAATTGCTTCGTTATCGAGTTAGACGATATCGAGTGCTCGGCATCCGTAGTCTGTTGTCTCGAAACCCTCGAGGGCATTGAGTAGAGTAGTAATCATAGTATGATGGGAAATCCCGTGCAATAAATACGGCCACCGATGATTGAGCTACCTAAATTTAATCGAAATTTTCATGGTGGCTTGAATTTAAAGATATTTTTGAATCGCTTATTCACAAAAATGAATCTTTTATGGACAGACAAACATTTTATTATTTAAAGCCTGCGTTAGGGTATAGAACCAATAACAAAAGCGTCTGCGCGCTCAATTAAAAATATAATTATGTATTTGTTATACACATACTCACAAATAAAAAAAATATTTAATTTAATGAGATTGTACAAAACAGTACAACACATATCCAGTCCGTTTTCACTTTTAAAATACATAAAATCAACAAATTTTAACGTGTTATACATTTTCAATTTGTGCAATGTCCTATTTTTATTTCTATTTCTATTTTGTTATGTAATATTGTTTTTAAATTGTAAGAAAAGTTTTAATAATAAGTGACTTAGCTTTGAGTTCTAATGACGTAAGTAAGTATATACATAAGTTTTATAATTTAAAATTAGATCATACTATAATTTGTTACTTTATTTTGATCAAATAGTTCACCTGAAGATGGCTTAGAGTCGAAACCTGTTGTGTTAATATTAATGAATTAAAGGATTGGACAAAAAACATTTTCCCTGTTTTTTGTTTTTTTTTAATACCGAACATCATAATTCAACCAATCCAGAATAATAACACAACAACAGAAATATAACTGATAGAGTTTTTAAAGGACATTGAAACATTAGAGGTTGGGATGCTATTTTAATTTAAAATGAGATCAAATGACAGTAAGGGAGTGGGGAAAAGAGAAAACTGGTGCACATTTACCAACTACATATACTTTAAAATTGTTTTTAATCAAAAGAGCCGATTTTCTTAAAACAAAAGATAGCTCAAAGGCAAACAAAAACGGTCTTCTGCATTATTAGCAGCTAATATTGTTCAAGGTGGACAAAAAAATGCAATTATTATCATAATGATCATTTTATAAAAGATTGTAAAGAGTTTGTATACTTATCAATAGCATTTAGACCGCAAAAAATGTGTTTTAACTGTCCATGTTTTGGACATTGAGTAGAAAAATGTAGAACCAAACCATATTAAATGTAATAAAAAACATTATACTTTATTACACACCGAACAAACTGTAAATTCCAGTTCCAAAACAAGTGAACCCGAAACAAATGAAATCTCCAAAAAGAAACAAAACCTTAATGTCCTTTGATTTCAAGTTAAAAATACAAGTGTGGTATTATTATCAGCCGTAGTTTTTCTAGTTGCTGATGTTTACGGTAAATATCATAAATAGGGCTGTGTTAGATACTAGTTCGATGTGAAAGTTACGTACAAATAAATTTGCAAGAGAATTACAACTACCACAAATATATTACATAATTGGGGTAGATCAGATTATCAAATGCCGACAATAGAGCAAATTTCACCTCAATTATCTGGAGCCAAATTTTTCACGCAAAAAAAAAGATTTTGGCAATTAAAGTTGGATAGCGAAAGTACTCATTTAAGAAGCTTTTAGAGACCTTTTGAAAAAATATCGATATTTGAGGCTATCGTTTGACGTAAAACCAGCTATGTAAATGTTCCAGAAAAAGCAGCATGAAATCAACCATGTATGATTTCTTAAAGAAGGGATACCAATAGTATGTGTAGACGATATTGAAGTTTTTGGGAAAGGCGATAACGAAAACGACGGGATATTGGATCATAATCAGAATTTAGAAAATCTACTGAAGCGGTTCAAGTAAGCAAATCTGAAACTAAACCGTGACAACGTCAGATTATGTCAATCAGAGGTAAGGTTTTATGGCTAGATATTGACGAAGAATGGTTGCACACCTGATTCCTTTAAAACAATAGCAATCCAGCAAATGAATAGATCACAAAATAAAGCAGAACTCTCAAGATTTTTATGTATGATAGCATACATAAGCAGGTATATACCCAATTTATCATCAGTGACAGAACCGTTAAGAAAGTTAACGCATATGCATCACTTAGTTAGATGGGAGAAGAAGGAAAAGCATTCTAACAGTTAAAAGATCTGATTACAAAAGGAACTATCTTGAAGTGTTATGATACAGCGAAACCAGTAAAAATTTCAACTACGTATCAGCTGAGTCCATAGGACGTACAATTCTTCAAGTCAATATGTTAGTAGTTTACGCAACAAAAGCTCTAACCGCAACCCAAAAGTAATATTACCAACTTGAGAAAGAAGCTTTGCTGTTTTATTCGCATGTCAAAGATTTGACCAATCTATTTATGGCCGAAAAGATGTAATTGTACAGACTAATCACAAACCATTGATTTCGATTTTTAGCAACCCAATAGTAGCGGCGCCAAAACGAGTACAAAGTATGATTTTGAGCTTGCAAATACGACATTCAACTGATCTACAAAAAAGGCACCGAATTGTACGTTGCGGATTTGTTTATCAAGAATACCAGATAAAATAGAGTATGAAGACGGAAATTTAGAAGTATACGAGATGAAGGAAGTATTTAAATACGTTGAGGAAGCGAATCCATTGGAAGGCACTAGAATGCGAGATAACACAATACAGGAAGTGGGAGATGCAACCAAATGTATATATGCAGCAATTGTATGAACAGGTGGTGGCCCATCAAGTATTATCCAGATATCTTCTGTTGAGAAAGATATGGAAGATATTCTTGGAAGCCAATTAGTTGGACTTCCATCAGAGTTTGATGATGATCGCAGTGAAGGTATGAGATATACTAATAAAAGCATATTCTGTGTCAAATACATTTATTTCGCAGACCCTGCAATAATTTTTATTACCAGGCCAAACAACATATCTTCCACCGAGAAAGTAGTTTCCAATGAATGTAAACAAAACCAGTAAATTATATTCTTAATATATAGTATTATCAGTGATTAACATTGTAGCAAATTTAGTGTGTTCTGAAATTGAAAACCAGAGTGAGGGAGAGCCTCTTTTTGAAAGTTTAAATATGGAAGGGCAGCCAAGTGCTTCTATGGAACTGCCAGTGAGTACATACCTTATAATAGCAATATATTTTATAATAGTAATTTAGTAATAACTACTATAAAATAATAACAATTAACATCTATGTGTGTAACAAATAACGTAAAACAGCTAGTAAATATTTAGTACTACTATGTATGTAATGAAATATAGCTAAGTTACTTGGGAAAAGTACACACCCGATATGTTAAGAAACCCTTTGTCAACTCCATTAAGAACAATATTAAACAAAAAGAAAGGTTTTAATTATATATCCAGTAATAGAAAAAATATATTTTAGAACATGGAACTAAACAAGGTTGAATAAGAAAATTGAGCAATGGGCCGAACAAAAATCAGAACTGGTGGAGCTACAGCAAAAGTGCTTCCTAGCAGAGCACAAATTGAAACTGAAGCATTTGCAAGAACAAAATGATTCCATGCTACAGCTACACCGGAAAGAATCTGCTTTATGTAAAAAGCTAATGCAGGAAGACCATGACAAAGAAATGAGTATATTAGAAATAAATAAGTATTAACTATAGTATAGTATTTACATATTAATATTTTAGTTGATACTTTCTATTCTTTTCTAATATGCTCTTAATAATATGCACACATGTTGTGTAGTCATTTTGTTTCAAAAATAAATATAGATATATGTAAACATGCATTCACAAAAAGATAAAACACACACTTGGAACATATCCTTTTTTTTATTCAAAAAAGTAAATGTTTTGTAATAAATATTTTTAAATACATTAGCATATAGTTTACTGACACTTTCCTTACTAAAAAAAAAAACAGAACACAATTTTTGATATTAATGATTAACAGACGAGATAAAAACATAATATTCATGTCATACATTAATAAATTTAACTAAATCATGACAATTTTCATGGCAATAAATGTTGGAAATATTCAGTAATTAATACCTGCCTAGTAATATTATTAACTGCAACACCTCCAGTATCTATTGCTTCTTCTATTGGAAATTCAATATTTATAGCAGCTTCTAACTCTTCATTGGCTGGCGGTTGTGTCTCTCGCATTGTACATGCAAGTGCATTGTGTAGTAGAGCACATGCAATGACAATTTCTTGAACTTTCTCGACCTTCGATTTTATCAGCAGAGCTAATATGGGGAATCGTCTCTTCCAAATACCAAAACAGCGCTCAACGGTATTACGTGTTCTTATTAATGCTTCATTGAATAAATATTCCATCAATTGATGGAATTTATAGAAATGAGACAGCTAGCCTGGTGGGGAGATTTATGCAGGTTAAACACGGATAGAGCTGTGAAACAAGTATGGGAAGCAAAACCAATAGGCAGACGGAGTAGAGGACGGCCACAAGAACAGTGGGATGGAGTGATGAGCAAGATTCTGCAGAGTAAGGGGGAGACATGGAGTGAAGCAGAAAAGAAAGCGAAAGACAAGAGAATGTGGTGGAAATTTGTACATCAGAGTGAATTTTAGTTTTAGAAATATTTTAGAATAGGTATTTAAGTTATAAGTAATATGTATACTGCTAATTTAATTAGCACCCTACACCATTTCGGTAGAAGGGGATTTGATTATACATATTGAATAAATTTTCAGCAGGCGTTTGCACAAAACAAGGACCGAAATCTAAGAAAACAGGAATGATGCTACGGATGTAATAAATTTGAGCACATTTCCAAAAATTATCCAACCGCAAATAAAACCAAGATAGAAAACAATTTGTTTACATCTTTTACAGCCGAGGTAATGAATAAAGGTGACTGGTACATAGACTCTGGTGCATCTAAGCATATGACGATACAGAAGGACTGGTTGGTGAATGTTTCGACCCGGAACAATGATCAAGTTATGGTAGCTGATAAGTCAAAACTGCAAATAGAGAACATTTGATGTCAATATATGTGATGTTTTATATATTCCAAGCATATATTTGTCTACTATCTTGTAGTCTTAATTTTTTCGGGGGTCTTGCTCTTTCATCAGCTACTTTCTTGTCATGATGTTTTTACCATATCGTGTAGTGGTATGCAATAGTTCTGCTTTATTTTCAACATCTCGGAGACCACGTTTTTTTCAGTTAATTATATATCCAGCTTGGTGTTCACTACTCCTCTGATATCAGACCATCTCGGACATTCAAACAATTAATGTATCATGGAAGCCACAGTATATAAAATCATTTATTTTGTTATTTCTGGACCTTACAGCATATTCTCTGCAGACTCCATGTTCGTATAGGAACTGTGTCATAGTCGTCCAATCGTCGGAGCTTTCAAGGGCGCCACTTTCAGAATTAGCTTGTTTGTCCATTGGGCCTTGGCATTATTTTCTTCCTAGTGTTTCTGCCACGCACTCATCGTATGTTATTCCACTTCCTCCCGGGTGTCTAGTCCACCGTTTTCATGAAAAAATTTTGTAGTACATGCCATCAGGTCGATTGCATCGTTGCCGTTATTACTTGTAGTGCTTCCAAGGACACAGTTCGGAACGCTGATGCTACTCTCATTAGCATTGTCCTCTGTTGCTTTCTGAACATCGTGAAGTACACCTTTTCTTAGGTCCTCGTACCAAATTGGAGCGCCATATAAGAGGATAGAGTGCGTAACTCCGAAAGATAAAGCTAGTTTGCCGTTGTAAGTACCTCCCATATTGGACATGATCTTTTCTTCTGCTCTTTTGCACACATATTTGGCGTGCTCTCCAAAGACAGCCTTTGATCCAACACGACTTCTAGATAGTTTATATTTCTCTTTAGAAATATACGCACACCGCCGGCGTTGAAATACACATGCATTATGCTTTAAATGCAAACGTTAATATCAAATTCTTTATTTCTAAAAACCTATAACATTTGTGTGTTTTTGCACTAATAACGCTAATGCTATGTAATTGTTTTTTTTTATTTATATTCCTTAATGACCTAAAAAAAACATAACAAACAGTATTCATTTCATCAATTTTTTAGACATGACGAAATCGAACGCATCATTGCACAAGGTACCATGTTGCTAAATTTCATGGTTCATTATTCAATTCATATTTCTATAAACTAATGCGAACTGCTTTAGAGCCATTGATGAACAAAATAGTTATGTTCTTCTTACGACAAGTACTAACTCTGCTGAGAAACGCAAAATTGACGTTGAAATTGTACAAATGTGTGTTTGGTAAGAAGAGAATAGAATACGTAGGGTACACCACCGTCAATTAAGATAAGATAGAGCCAGAACTCGAAAGACCGAAGCTATAGGGCTGTTCGAACATGCAGTTCGCGAACGGTTCGTGATCACATGAACCAATCAGAGAACAGATTGAAGTTCTCGCGAATTGGAATGCGTTGTCTGATTGGTTCATATGATCGTGAACCGTTCGCGAACTGCATGTTCGAACAAACCTTATATCTTCATTCCCAGCTCCAACCAATGTACACGAGATGAGAAGATTTGTGGGTTTAGGAAGTTTCTTTCGACGGTTTGTTTCATATTTTGCAATGAAGATTGACATGACTAACTCGAAAAAAAAAAAAAAACACTACCATTCTGTTGGAGGGACGAACAAAAAGAGCCTTTAGTAAGATAGAACATATTCTGACGTCCGGACCAATTTTGAAGATGCGCGACCAAAAATGTCAATGTCGCATTTCTAAATAATTTCAACTTAACATAGGTATCATAATAAAGTTAATAGATAATGTAAGTAATAACGATTGATGATTTTATTTAACAAAATAATATCAGTTTCAGGATAATTTTTGGCTGCAGAATGCCCATTACTGATCCACCAAGGACTACTTGTTGAAATGTGTGATAATGAATTACAGCAATGAGCCAGCAACCATTCGCTAGCGGAAGTCAGTGCCAGCCAGCTAACAGC
Source organism: Protaetia brevitarsis (assembly GCA_004143645.1). Classification (NCBI taxonomy): domain Eukaryota; kingdom Metazoa; phylum Arthropoda; class Insecta; order Coleoptera; family Scarabaeidae; genus Protaetia; species Protaetia brevitarsis. The sequence goes on along the minus strand of RXPK01000264.1, from coordinate 127,272 downwards.
CGTTTATAATGTGTGTTATAATCGTCGGGATTATTGAACTTATTTAGGCAAACTGTTCCTTGCCGAACGAAACTAATTCGTAACTTGCGCTTAGATGCAATATGTGGGTTGAGAAACCAAACAATGCGTGCTTGCTCGAGTCAAGTGCGACTGACTATACATTTTTAAGGCACAGACTTTATTAATACACTTATCATATCATACCTTTAACATATACCGGTGGCCTTGAAAGATCTTGCCTTCAATAAAAAGATGCAAAAAAATATAGAACTAAGATAATTAATTACAAAAGAATAGCATAATATGTTAAACTATCAAAGAAAAAAAAATGAAATTGTAAATAACAAAATAACAACAGCACTTGTCAATCCTGATTCTTCGGAAAACAACATATTCGGTTGACTCGTTGAACAGTACCTCAATTGGTACGGACAGTTACCAGACGGAACTTGTTATCCGCGCCAGGGTATATCTGGGTAATCCTCCCCCAATGGTCCATTTCAAAGGTGACAAGTAGTCATCCCTTAATAATACTAAATCGTTGACGTCAACTTTCCCAGGGTTGTCGACTATCCATTTGTTTCTTTGTTGTAACGTATGGAGGTATTCTATAGGACTGTAAAACGATTCGTATTGTAAGATTCGGTTCCAATCGGCCACTCTGTATAGTAGACCATATATCTTGTTATGTCTTCTGTTAAGTACGTTACGTCATTGGTGTGTGGAATGCGCCTATGCTATGGTTATGCCGACGGTTTAACGGTAACGTATACAAGGGGAAAGTGTCGAAGTGGCCGAAGAGAGAACAGTCTAAATGTATATGTAAACGAATAAAGGTGTAGAACGTAAAGAAAGAGTATTGAATTTTCTTACAATTCAGAAGTGGGATATTGCTACCTGCAAAACTGTTAAGTAATTAATTTGTACCAAAAGTGTATTGATTCCGTGTACGGTATTATTGGATAAAATGGGCCGATCACGACGATTACATAAAAAGAAAAACAGAAGATCTGAATCGACGTCGTCATCGTCAAGTAGTTGCAGCAGTAGTTCGTCGACTAACAGAAGACGAGGAACATCTGTAAGATCTAAACACAGTCAGAGCATAGACTACGACCTGGTAAAAGCCGATAAGAAATTAACCCTTAGATTACCACGCGGGGTCTTCTGGGGACCCCAGATCGGATGTTTTACACTTCATTCGTTTATATTTTAATTTTCAATTATATGCGCTTGTGTAATTTATCTTCATATGTTTTGTAACAAAATCCGAACTCACTACGAAATTGTAATTGTTTCTCTTTAGCTAAGTTTGAAATAGATAGCTGGGGTCCCACATGACCCATGCGGCTGTTTAGGAACCATTCTTATTATAAGTAACAGCTGATTATCCGTCGGTAAAACTGTAAATCATTATTTAGCCGCGGTATATCAACTGTTGTGTGAATACTAGTAAATGAGGTGCATTATTAGTGCGTAAAAATAAAGCTGTGTTACGGTATGTATACTAATTTCACTTTTGTCTAAATATTTTTGATTCATGTTTATATGTAGAGACTAGCTAGAAAAATGAGTAGTTATGAGAGGGTGCGCCTCTTACACAGGCAGATTAGAAGCTGAAATTTTGAGGTTAGGTGAGGAAGATTGTGCTAGCTCAAACTAGACACAGACGATGAGGATCCAATTATGATGAAGAATTGCTTCAGGCGATGCCAATGATAGTTCTTCAGAAATAGAAAATAATATTGAGTATGTTGAGGAAGAAGACAGGATGCTGTTCTATCAGACGAAACTTAAATCAAGAAAACAACGAACTGGATGCAGAAAATGTATACAATATACCGCTAAATCTGGTATGATATGGCAGTCTAACGCATTTCGGTCATTGTGTGGTCGTCGCCGTTGTGAGAATATTATAACCGACAAACCGGGTCTCACGTTAAAATCGGATGCTATTGACAGCTTGTCGATGTTTTTAACTTGTTCATATGAAAGATATGAAGAGTATTATATGCAAACACACCAATGATGAAGCTATGCGAGTTTACAACTTATATAACCAAGAAAATCACGGAAAAGAAAACAGTGGAAAGAAGTCTAAGTGGAGCTAGATGCATTTATAGGAATTCTCATATCTGCAGGAGCGTTACATTGCAGAAAAGAAAACACCGCCGAAATGTGGACCACAGATGAGTCCATTCGCAGATCAATTTTCACTGCCTCTATGTCTCGAAATAGATTTATTCAAATTCGAAAATATCTTAGATTTGACGATAAAATTACGAGACCAGAAAGACGAAAAGATAATAAATTAGCAGCCATCAACGAACTGTTTTATAAGCTGGTTGATAACTGCAAAACATGTTTTATACCACATGAAACGTTAACTATTGACGAACAATTAGTTTCATTTCGGGCAGATGTCCATTTCGACAATTTATAAAGTCGAAACCAGCACGATATTGAATAAAGATTTGGGCCCTCGCTGATGTAAAGACTTCGTACCTGTATAATTTGCAGGTCTACACGGGAAAGCCACGGGGGTAGATCCGAAAGGCTACAAGGCGAACGAGTGGTAAAGGACCTTATGAAACCTTTGTTCAAATCGGGCCGTAGTTGTGACAACAGACAATTTTTTACGTCGGCGCCTCTTGCGAATTTTTGCTTACAGAACGAATTACCCTTCTCGGAACCGTGCGGAAAATAAAGCTGACACCCAGACACCTAAAATAAGTACAAGAGAGCAGAATACTCATCTTTATTGCTTTTTCTCAAAATCTAATGATGGTGTCATATATTCAAAAAAGGGAGAATGGTTCATGTGCTATCATCCCAACACCATGATGAACAGGTATCTCAAGAGGAGCATCGAAAACCTAAACATAATTTTGGAGTATAACACCACAAAGGAGGTGTTGATAACGCAGACAAATTAATTCGAGAGTATTCTTGCGCTCGTCGTACAGCTAGGTGGCCTTCAGATTGTTTATGAACATGTTGGATATTGCATGTTTGAATGCATTATTATATATACAGCGAAATATCCCGATTGGAAGAAAACGCGCAGTAACAGAAGACATATATTTTGAAAACATTAGGAAAAGACCTAGCCATACTAAACATGAAAGAGCGATTACCAGTAGTGAAAAACAATCCCCATGTAGTCGAGCCATTCAGGCTTGTGGTATACATTTGATTCCGGAAAACGAGCTCCCGCACCAATACAAACAGGCGTAAAAGAGGAAGATGCCGTTTATGTCAAGATTATTGGACAAAAAAGTTAACATCCGATGTACCACCTGTGGGTCGTTTATTTGTAAAAATCATCGCAAATCTGTTGTAAAACTGCTAACTATTGTACTGATCACAAAGATTTAGAGACATTTAATATGAAAATTAAAATTTGAAAGTTTAATTTTAACTTTGTATTGGTTATGCTGTTTTATATTGTATAATAATAATAATAGTTTCTTTCATAAAATAATTAAACATAATATTTATGATATATGGATTTAAGACCCCTTGTAATTATAAAACTCTAACCTGCAAAGAAAATTAGCACTTTATATCCACACATTCATTGGGGTCCTAAAAAGACCCCACGAGGTAGCTTATGAGATTTTTAATGCGTGGTAATCTAAGGGTTAATATCGGAAATTGATCTACAAGAAGTCGGCCAGAGCGTAGAAGATTGGGTCCGAAGGGTGGAACAATTGCGAGGAAATTGCGGCTGGAGTGATTTGACAGTGTTAAAACTTGTGGAATCGCATTAAACCGAATGGCGAGAAGATGGTATGACACTCTGGATGATACCTGTGTTAGTTGGAAAACGGTAAAAGCGATGTTCTGACACAATTTAAGATGCCTTTTTGAAAATTATTGCAAGATGCGGCGAACTTTCAATGGTGTAGCTCCAATACAGGGCCTAACTGAGATTGCTTCGATAAAATTGGAAAAGTTGAAAGCTCTGAAGTTAAAATATGTGAGGAAAATTGATAGATGGCTGTAATTCCGGTATCAGTACGGACGAAAGCATTGCTCGTGCCGCTAGGTCATCCAACCTCGGAAACACTGGTGAGTTGGTATGCCTTTTGATTACATTAAATAATTCGCAATGCTAATACTAATACTAGACGAGTTACTAATAACACTGGACAAACCGTACTTGAACATATTGGATGTTTTGTTTGCCAGAGAATCATTATATGAGACAATGTCTAAATCGATAATAGAGTGTTACAATGTGGAAAATTCGGACATAACAAAGCAGTGCGCGATGAATTGTGCAGGACCGTCGCGATCGTTGAAACGAGGTGTAGTGATCAGGTAGATAGGAATTGAGAAGTAAAAGTTTATTGTAAAAATATCTTTATAGACGGGATTAAGGTCAAGTTCGTGTACATTAATGAGAAAATGTTTATTTGATATACTAAAATTACCACTTGGTCGAAGCGATCAGCCCCCAATGTTGCGCGGTTTCTCTGGCGACTAAAGGCGTATTTTGGCCACGAACGTGGTTAGTACTTCCATTCGACTTTCGCGACGAACTCATGACGTCATTTTGAACACGGTTGGTATAACCGTTGGATGAAAGTTGAGAGTTGTGTTATTAACTTGTATGTGGGTTCGTCAATAATCGTGTGAATTGGCGCAATGTTTTCTGTTTGTATTGCCGTTACCGGTGAATATTTAGGTTAAGACTTCGTGTTATAATACCGTATTTCCTTGTGAAAAAATACGTTTATTTACTATACCTTACTACAAAATGAGTGACCGAAGTGTAATAAAAGATGTCAACGTGGTAGATTTTCAAGATAATTCTTCTAATTTTATAGACTGCAGGTATAATATGATATTAGTTGCATTACGTTGTCATTTAATTTAAACGTGATATTTGTACCAGATGGAATAAGCTATAAATTACCAGAAAATACTGGACAATATTTAGAAATTCGAGAAGGAGAACGTGGCGATAGAACCGAGATCAGTATTTAACGATTGAGTATTCCACCACAAGCGACAATGATGATTAATGAACCATCAATACAGAAAATACTCAGGAAAGAACTGAAAATGGTGTTTGTTGGAAATCAGCTAGATGCCCCACAGAAAACGATATTAGTGCTACAATTGAATTTCTAAAGATACGCAGTTCTGAAAAATATGAAAAATTATTTAATGATAAAAAAACTGTGAAAAACAAAATTTGAACTTTAATAGCGTCAGAAATGAAGAATTCAGGTTATAATGTTGGAGAAGGCAAAGAAGGAGCCGAACGTTGTGGGCAGAAATACCACAATCTGTTAAAATCCTATCAACAAATAATTAAAAGTAGCGACAAACAGGCGAACAATATGAGGAGTTGCCCAAATATTTCAGCTTAATGGTAAAAATATTTTCTGGCAAACATAACGTTAACCCAACATTTCTAATGGATTCGGTAGCAGGTATACTACTTCATTACTAAATTGTTATCTTTATATCACTTATTGAAGAAATTGTAGGTGTACAAGATATTTCAATTATGGTAAATGAGGTAAGCAACAATTTTGGGTCGGATATAGAAATTTTTTTGTTTAACTTATAAACTTTTATTGAAATATGAATTTATTTATGCAAAAGAAGGCAGCCAGAATGATTAAAGCAACGGTAATTGTATCCATAGCAGAGACTCCACCCAAGAAATGGTCCTAGAATTCGAAGGCGATCACGTTATATTAAATTCGCATCATGGTTTTTCTCGAAGTTTGCAGGAAATAAATGTGTTAAGCGGGAAGTAAGTTTACGGTTTAATATTAGCTTATCCACATTTGATGCAATATTAAACAGAGTTTTAAGTTTCCTGTTGGATTTAACACCACAGATTATTCGTTTTCCAAGAACAGATGATGAACAACGGCTTGTTGCGCAGATTGAGCAAGTAAGGTAATGAAAGATTAAGATAATATATAATAATAATTTTCTTTATGCTTATGGTTTTCCAATTGGCAGGGTGGATTGTGTGGCATAAATATTCGTAACCAAAATGAAAAAATAACATATAAAAACGACATGAATCATTTACTCTTCAAGGAATTTGTGATTCTAAGAGAAGGTTTTAGATTCTTCACGGAAACTGGTAATTAATGTGGCGAGTTTTTAAATTATCATTTATATTGTTGTGAGAATCCCTTGGTATTTTATTGCCTAATAAAATACTAAGGGATTCTTTACATTGTGTTTGGGGGAGAGTAAATACATACAAGTATAACTCATGTGGGTGTCACATTCACCGACCCGCTAGGTTTATTCGTTTTGTGCTTATGTGATCAACTTACAACTCAAATATCAAATAAATTTACCCCTCTTACTTGGAGAAAATAACCTACAAATTTTCTACATCTAACAAAACAATAAAGAATACTCAAATTTATAATTATACGCTGAGGAGGTTTTCAGGCATGGCCACTGCGTCCCCATTCTCGAAGTTCATAGCTTCGGGTATTTGTGCATAGACTCAGATGTTTCCACTTATCACTTACCTTCTTTAGGACTATTGACACTCACATCTTCACTAACTTATATTTGAATATGTGCCATATGAGGATATCTATCACGTACTTGAGATAATAGGAATGGTGGTAATAAGTAGGCAACATTGGTGTCCTTTGCTTTCATACTCTTCAAGTTCTAATGGCTCTTCCTCTCTTCTACAAGATATGTGCACAGCTAACATCTTTAGTAATAATCTTGTTTCCACTATGTCTGAATATGGCCTAATTTACTAAAAACTCGCACAACAAAATATTGTAGTTTGATAAAACAAACGTTTTGTTAAAATTATTTTTCCTCCCTTCTGGGTTTAACAAATCAAACTGTGTTTTGTTAGTTTTAAAAATAGTTTAATTGACTAGTAGGTATATACATGGAGTGTTCTATAAATACAAGAAATTTAAATTGTTGTGAATTGTAAAGTAACTTGTAGTGAAATTAATTAATGATCTACAGAAACAAAAAAGAAAAAGTGGAATGACGACAATGAGGCGTATCTAACCTAAATTAAAGGGTAAAACGTAGCTGAAAACGGAATATGCGAAGCAATGAAAAACCTATTGCAGCGAAATTATAAAAAAAGACTAGATGCGCGCATCAGGAGTAGAGAAGGTGGTACTTGAGAAGGTGTTTTTTGAAGTGTCATTATTAAAAATCATCTTTTATAATGTGCAGTAGTTTTAAGTAGTACTTTCGTTCTTAATTTTGAACACTCTTAAGTGAAATATTTTTAGGGTTGCACATTGAATTCTGCACAATTTTGTAGAAAGTTTTTGTTGTACTATTATATACACGTGATTCTTGAAGACACGAATATGAGATTACTTTCTTAGGGTAATTAAATATTTGCGTTAAATAAATGATCCACTCATATAATATAATTCAATTTGAGATTTTTATATTATTAGTTTTTATTTATCCTCGCGAGATAAATTTATAGCACGTAAATTCCATATATTGACACTCATTATTTACGTTCCCGCAAAAGTTATATAGCGTTTTAGATAAAGCAAAAAAAAGCGAGGAAAACCAGTGAAATTTTGTTTATAAGCTAAATATATTTAGTACTTATCCTCTCTTATTGTCTGATTATTAATGATTTTTTTTTTGTCATTGGTGACTCGTGTAGGAGGTAATTAAACGGTAAACTAATTAAGTAATAGATAGAAGAATAGTATTTTTCCTATGCATTTTTTCATTTCGTTGTCTTTCGTATCTTTTCCTTGATCTTTCCCGTTTCTATTATTCTTTCCCTGTCTTTTCCTTTCTTATTTCTATTCTTTTCCTATCCTATCCTCCCTATCCATTCCTAATTCTTAATATCCCTTTCCTTTTCCAATCCTTCTATTATTTCCCCATTCCCTTTCTATTTTCTCTCTTATCTATGCCTTTCGCATTACTTTCCCATTTTCTTTCCATCTTTCCTAATTTCCCTATTCTCTTTTCCATTTCGTTCCCTATTCTCACTTCTCTATTCTTCCTGTTCCTCCTTTATATTTTTCCTATTCCCTTCTTGTTCATTATTATTTCTTTCCCCTTTTCTATTCCACTCTATTCCTTTCCCATCCTTTCCATTCCTTTCCCATTCCTTTCCATTCCATTCCCTTTCCAATTCCGCATTTCATTCCCTTTCCCATTCCTTTCATTCCATTCCTTCCCCATTCCTTTCCATTCCTTTCCATTCCCTTCCATTCCATTCCTTTCCATTGCCTTCCCTTTCCAATTCTTTCCATTCCCTTCCATTCCGATTTCCATTCCCCCATTCATTTCCATTCCCTTTTCCATTCCTTTCCAGTCCTTTCCTTCCCTCCTTTCATTCCTTTCCATCCTTCCCATTCCTTTCACATTCCTTCCATTCCCTTCCCCATTCCCTTTCCCATTCCTTTCCATTCCATTCCATTCCCTTTCATTCCATTCCATTCCATTCCTTCCCATTCACTTTCCATCATATCCCTTTCCCTTCCTTTCCCATTCCTTTCCCATTCCTTTCCTTCCATTACATTCCCTTTCCCATTCCCTTTCCCATTCCCTTCCCATTCCTTTCCATTCCCTTTCCCATTCCTTTCCCATTCCTTTCCATTCCTTTCCATTCCTTTCCATTCCCTTTCCATTCCCTTCCCTTCCATTCCCTTCCATTCCATTCCTTTCCCATTCCCTTTCCCATTCCTTTTCCCATTCCATTCCATTCCATTCCATTCCATCCTTTCCATTCCTTTCCCATTCCCTTTCCCATTCCTCATTACCCATTTCCCTTTCCCATTCCTTCCCATTCCTTTCATTCCCTTTCCATTCCTTCATTCCCTTTCCCTTTCCCATTCCCTTCCCATTCCTTTTATAACATCCCATAAGTTAAGCTTTAAAAAAATGTGGCGATTTTCCCTATATTTAATTTTCTTCACATTTATTCGCCATTTTATTTTCCAAAAAATATTATCAGCATCAAATGAACGATCAAACACCCACAAATGTCTGTTGCAAAATGTCATTTTTTTAATATATTCCTCATTTAGGCGCGCTATCATGTATTTGATTCTATATTCGCAAATAGTGGCCCAAAAAATTGCATAAGTCTCAAGCTCAAAAAAAAAAATTGCGTTTTCTTTTATATTCAAAAGTCTCTGCCCCATATTGCTTTGCAAAAACTAATATCAGAATCAAATTTAGCGACCTCAAAACGCTTGCATACGAACGTCTGTTGCAAAATGTCTCCTATATTTCAAAATTTTCTCTTTCAATATTGAATCCTCCATTTATTTTTCTAAAAACTCTTGTAAGAATCGAATTCAGCACTACAAAAGGCTTTGAACACAAATATCTGTTGGCAAAATGCCATTTTTTTTAATCTCTTCTTCCGTTTTAATCGCGCCATCTTGTTTTTGATTCTATATTCGCAAATAGTGACCCAAAAAAATGTGTAAAAATCCCCGATATTATGTCTGCTATTTTATTTTTCTACGTAAAATTTAAAAATGGAATAATATATAGAAAGTCTTTTTCTAAAATCAAAAATAGAACTGTAATCAAAGACCAAGTCTTCGGTTGACAGTCTATATAGTCAAAAAATATTTTTAGTTATGCCTATTGAATTCCAATAATTCCAAGTTTTAAAAATTGAATTTCCCGCTGTTATTGTGACAATATTTTATAACGTTTTCGACTTACCGCATTCTTATGCACTAATTATGTTTTTATTTTATATACACTATTAATAAAAGCGATAGATACATACATTCTCCACGCGTAGTGTAATTAATCGAAGACCGTGAGATTTCATGCATTAAAAATAAGATTAATATGTTGCTATGAGAAAGTTAATAGGCATTTACGAAATAAATAAAAGCAAATATTCCGTGTGTAGCTTCGCTTTAACATAAAAAATATGTTTTAATTTCATTATAAAACGAATATTAATCCATTGAGCCAATAATGTGTGTTTTGGTTTTATTTTATTTACTGAACTGTTACTTGCTTTGACTCCTTTAATATTCATTTCATAATAATTTGGCGAATTGACAATTCATTTATGAATGCTCTACCTCTTCGCTGCGCGCGCAGTTAAACCACTTTCATTCGTATCGCACCGACTCTTCGGTTTATCTTATATTTTTACGCGTTGTGCAACGGAAATTTCCACTTACGTTTAATCACGTCAGATCACGTTTATATTTTTTGGTCGTACACTTTTCTAAAATCAGCCTAGCTGGGACATCTATAGTACGCCAGCGGAACTATTCTTTGCCCATATATATTATATATATTTTTATATTTACAAAATAATTAAACTAAATACTTTTTGTAATATAATAAATAGTTTTATCAAAACAATTTCACATATACTTAATAGATGTTTTCTTGTTCGTATTTTCAATATTATTATTAAGGAAGTTTTTGAAATCAAAAATCTGATCTACATATTTACATAAAATTCTAAAAACTGTAAATTCGATTTGTGTCGTCATAAAAAGCAATGAAATAAAACATTAAGAAAGAATAACTATTTAAAGGTAGGTAACAATTTTGAAAGTGTATGTTTTTAACAGTTTGCTAATATAAATTGCCAGTGGGCATTTAGTTTGATAAATTATTTTATAGATCTACATTAATTTTTTTTTTTATAAAACTAAACCTTAAATACTTTTGCAATCAAAGTAATGGCTTCAGTAAATTTATTTCTTCAAATAATTATATACGAATACACTTGAAGTTTTTATAAACTACAAAGGAAAAGTATTTGTATCCTGACAGTCGTAGCGACAACTAATCCCTTGTTGTTATGCGCCAAAACGTACGCGCAAGCCTTTCGGTCAGAGATTAAACATTCGCAGAATTTTACTTGGTTCCGCCAAATAATGTAGTATTAAAATTCTTAAATCTGCACACGCGCAATCGCTGGTAGATTTAAAGGAGATATGTGTCTTTCCTTGCGTTTCCCAATGGCTTATTTTCCCTATGTCGATAGGGATGTAGTGATAGTGGATGACATAGGGAAAATTCATCTTTTTTGTGAGTCGATCGTTACTTATTGTGTACGTATTATATCATACAATTCGTGATTCTTGAAGACACCGAATATGAGATTATCTTTACTTAGGCTAATTATATAAATATTCTGCGTTTAAATAAAATGATCCACTCTCATAATAATAACTACAATTCCAATTTGACGATTTTTTATATTTATTATTTTATACTGACGCTCGCAAATAATGAAATTTTTGGATATCATTAATACTGTCGTTGTTATGTATTAAAGATTCGAAAGTATCGCGAAACTCTTAACCAATTTCCATAATTTCCATTAAAATTAGGCAAAATAATTTGTGGCAATTTTATGTTATTTAATACACTAACTTCTGATACATGAATAGATTCAGCATTGTTAGCACCTGCGGTCAACGGTTTCTTCATACGAATTTACTTTAATTTAGCGTTGGTCAGTAATTTATAAAAATTATTCTCAAATTGTTCGCGTTCTGTAACTTGTAATTTACTATCGCTGTGCAATACTTCGAATTCGCGCTTGTACTTCGTCAAATTGTTGTAATAAATTTTCAAATCGAGAAAGACGTATTTTCAGTTCTGTTACTACGGGAATTTTGTCTGTTTGCGTTAATTTTATTAGAAAAAATCCGTTAAATACTTTTCAAACAATGTTATTTGCTTTTCATAGCACCACCCTTTTTATTAATGTTTCTATCGACATTGTACGTTTTTAAATGTGTATATATCAATTCTGAATGTTGTTTTTGCACTGTAATAATCGAAATAGCGAAAGGAAAAAGGACTTACATGTAACGTTAATGGAAGTCACCACGTGTTTTTTGGAAGATGGCGATGTGCGGTATTCGTTCTACCCGTTGTGCGTGTGGATGTTTTCGATTTTTATGCTTTCGATCTTCGTACTGACGGTTCTGATGTACTAACGTGCGAATTCCGACTCGTTTGGACCAAAAATGTTGTGTGTTTTATGAAAGAAAAATGAATTGAAACTGATGTTTTAATGCACTCAAAATAAAACGATGTGTTCTAATGACGCGTATTAGTGGACTGTGTCTGACGACTGAGAAACATTAATACAACGTGCCGTTTGGGCATGCGCATAATACAAACAGTAAAAAAATAAACGTAACATTCTAACAGTTTATATTTTAAAATGTTTCCGAATATAATAAATATTAAAATACAAATTATTCACAACTACCAATTAATGTAATTTAAATGCAGCTTGGCTTTGAAAAAGCCCGTTTTAAGTTGAAATTTATTTTATCTATCTTGTCGCCATCTAGTAGCGCTCGTGTTTATTTCTACAATCGTAACGAAGTGTTTTCGTGGTTTTCTTATAAAATTGAATCGTGAAAACACCTTAACGCTTTTAAAATATGTTCCGTAACCCCGTCCGGATTTTTCTAAACTTACCTTTCGCATTAACAAAACGACCCTACGGTCGAAATCGATTTTTAATATAATAATATAATGATATATGTGGCGCATCTATGCTCCTATGTGACGATTATTTGTACCGTCGTTATAATCTTGTAGTGAAAAACACACCACTATAAATCGACTCATTTGAGAAAATATCGCGTTTCGACCTTATTTTAGGGTTCGAACCGTTAAGAGGAAACATGAAGAACTGTTTTCGACGTCGAGCCACTTTCAAGTGCCCACCATAGCGTAGCAGCGATCGTACGAAATAGCCCAACTTTGACGTTCGGAATCCATCGAAATCCGCTTCGATGACATTTCTCGGTCTGCAGCGGCGTTCGTTTCCCACCGCCTACTACGATCTAATTTTTGGGCGAAATTTTCTCCTCTTTCCTACTTTTAATATTTAATAACGATACGCCTATGCAGTAGACACCCCCGCTACCCTTTCGCCCATCTATTATTTCCCTTTTAATCCATTTCCCCCTCGGCGTCTATTCCCGCCGACTTTTTCACGCCAAATTTACACGCTATAGATAGGGCGACGCCTATGGTGTGCGACAGAGAGTAGAAAAGGACACACCTGTCGCCTTTTATTATTATTAATGAGAAAACGCAATGTGCTCAGCTTCTACATTATATAGGTGAAGAAGGATTTAAAATATACACTACATTTCAATTGAAGGAGAGGAAAAGGACCGTTTAAAAGTATTGCTAGAGAAATTCGAGAACCACTTCTTGCCAAAGGAAAACTTATCATATGAAAGATATAAATTCTTTTAATATAAGCAACAACAAAACGAGACATTGGATCAATTTATCACAGAACTGAAGAAGCGAGCAATGAAATGTAAATTAGGCGACTTGCAAAAAGAACTAACTAAGACGATGCTAATTTGTCAGTAACACATCAATGAGAGAAAAATTGCTACAGGAAGACGATAGCTTGAGTTTGGATAAAATAATTGAAAAGTGTGCGATAATAGAAATATCAAAGGAACGAAGCCAGTCAATGGATGGAAATTTCAATGGAAGTTCTGTTGATACGGTGTGGCAAGACAAACACAGAAAATCAGTGCAAAAAGATTCCAGGCCAAATGCTGAGAAGAAAATAAAGGAATGCAAGAGATGCGGTAGGAGTCATTTTAGTAATAAATGTCCTGCTTATGGCAACGAATGTGATTTTTGTCACACAAAAAACCACTTTGAAAATAAATGTTTAAAAAAGAAAAATAAAACAAAAGTAAACGAAATTGTAAATGAAATAAGTCAGATTGATAGTTCTACAGATAAATCATTGTTTATTGGTTCGATAAATAGTATAAATTCTGTTGAAAATAGTGAATGGATAACTAATTTAAACATAAATCACAAAAATTTAAAATTGATACAGGTGCTATGGCTAATATAATATCATTTAATTTGTTTAAGAGGTTAGGTTTGTCTCCCAAAATAACACAGGTCAACACGATTTTTGAGTCTGAGTTCTGTACCTCTGATTTTGATTACTTATGCCAAACTAAAGAAAGAAAAAATATTTTTATCTAATAAAGTTTGTCTTTTGTAGATACCAGAACGAAATTTCAACATTTATGGAAAAGGTCTATTTTTCAATGTTAATCATATTTAAAATTAAAACAAGTTATGAATTATATATTTTAATTAATTTTTATTATAAAAGACAGCACAAATAAACATAAAAATACAAAAAAATGATACAAAAGTAGCTTTAAAAATGAATACTTTTAGTCTTTCTAGTGTAATCGTCAGAACTTTCTCGTATGAGCATCCAAATGTAGTCACCCATCATGTTCTCATTATATTGTCCTTGATATCTTTGTTCAAAGTTCATTATATCCTGGTGGAAGCGTTCCCCTTGCTCTTCTGAATATTCACCCAAGTTATCTTTGAATTTATCCAAGTGCGCATGTAGCATGTGCACTTTGAGTGACATTCTGCAACCCATGACTTTGAAGCTGTCAAGCATATTAGAAATAAAGCTCGTCATAATTCTCGCCCTTCTTTGTTACCAAGGAAGCCTGAATGACTGCTTTAAGGCTGAGCCACGCTTGTTTTTCATGAGTACTCAGGAGCTGAAGAAAATGTTCACTCGCCATTATTTTCTTTATTTGTGGACCGACGAAAATACCAGCTTTAATTTTAGCCTCTGACAGTTTTGGGAAAAATGTTTTTAAATATTGAAAGGCTTCGGAGTCTTGACGAAGAGCCTTTACGAATTGCTTCATGAGTCCTAATTTTATGTGCAGTGGAGGCATTAAAATACGATCAGGCTCTACAATTGGTTTATTTTTTACATTATGTTGTCCGATTTGAAACTCGCTCCGTTGAGGCCATGAATGCTGCTGGTAGTGAAGTGCATCGGCTCTACTGTCCCATAAGCAAAGGTAACACGGATATTTAGTGTATCCCCCTTGCATTCCCACCAGAAAACCAACCATTTTGAAATCCCCTATCACGGGCCAGGCATACTGTTCATATTTTAAAACTTGAAGAACCATTTTAACGCTTTCGTAATTTTCTTTGAGCATTACAGAATGAGCCAGAGGAATGATGGAATTATTCCCATTATGAAGAAGAACAGCTTTTAAGCTTCTTGTAGAGCTGTCGATGAAAAGACGCCATTCAGAAGAAATGCTAGGGATTCCGATTGCATCAAACAAACCTTTCACATCATTACAGTAACACAGTCCGTCTTCCTTCGTGAAAAACCCAGCAAACATTTCATGACGCTTTTCTTTGTCACTTATTTTAACGTTGTCCTTGAGCAAATTCCACTGTTTTAGCCGTGAAGCTAATATTTCTGCTTTAATTTTAGGAAGGTTTAAATCTCTTATTAAGTCATTAAACTCTTCTGCATCAATGAGATGTGGTTCAATAGATGGTGTCGCGATTACGTACTCGCTGCCTTCGCTATTATCAGATAATTGTGATAGCGGTACCATCTCTTGAGTCTTCACGTTTGGACTACAAGGAACTGGAAAAATTTCACTGTGAGGTACTGGAGCAGACGTTGATGGTAGTTTGGATACTGGATCTTCTTGGCATTTTTCCAGCACGACGCATACGTGGATTAACAACACAAAAATAGCAATCATTGATGTGATCAGTTGGCTCTCTCCATATTCTTGGTACTGCAAACTTCATCTTTTTTTTTCTCCTCGGTACCAGGCTGGAAAAAAATTAATATCATCATTAACAAATGACGCATTAATGTATATTTTTAAAAATATGTAAATAGGTATACAAATGTACTTTAAATATAAGGTGTATTTTCTTACCTTCTAAAGTGTTTTTGCAGTTATTACACGAGAAGTGAGGCGCCCATATTTTATTCTGACTTCGTACGGGCATGTTAAAATAAGCTTCATAGGCTTCACAAAGTTTCTTATTTGATGATAAACTAAATTTTTTGGCTCTCACTTTAATAAACTCACCACAAACATAGCAAAAAGAGTCCACGTCGTTTTTACACATTTTCGATGACATTTTTAGGCCTCGCGACACATAAAATACGTTATTCCTCTAGAAAGCGCACTCGCATACTGCCAGGACACTCTGCTACCTCTCACTTCACACCCACAGTCCCTCTCACCCCTCTCTTGCATCATAAATGCAACGGCTTTTAAAAAAATTTGCAAAACCACCGTATATTTAGTTTTCATTATATTAAGTACAAAAGCAAACTTTATTTATTATTAATGGAGTTCCTGTTTACTTTTCGATTTATATAATCAGAAAATAATCACTAAATAAAAGACTCAAAAAAAAAATTTTTTTTTGTTGACCTGTGTAATTAATAAAACAGATGTTAAGTTAAGATTATATACAGAAAATGAGTTAGTAATTATTGGTAAATGTATATTAACATGTTTTAAAAACAATACTCTGTATGATACTTAAGTCAATCAAATGGATTGGCGGAGTCATGTACAAAATGATAAATCTACTTTAGATAAATACTTACAGCAGAAGTTGACTTCTGCTGTAAGTATTTACCTAAAGTAGATTTAACATTTTGTAGATGACGCTCCGCCAATCCATTTGATTGTGGGTGATATGGAGGCGATTTTAATACATCAATACCGTTTACATGACAAAATTTTATGAAATCTTTAGAACCAAAAGGAGGTCCATTATCACTGACAATTGAACTAGGTAATCCCATTACAGAAAAAGTAACTTTTAATTTTTCAATTGTTTCTGTGACATTGAAATCTTTTGACATACAATGGATATCTATCCACCAGGATTTACTATCTACTATTTACAAAAAGTTTTGATTATTGCTATGGAAAAAGTCTATATGTATTCTTTGTAATACATTTTCTCTGTTGGCGACCAAGATATCAAATGCCTTTCCTACGTTTTCTTATTAGATTGACACGCATGACAATTATTAACTGCATTCTCAATATCTTCTTGCATCTGTGGCCACCAACGTATTGAACGTGCCAGCATTTTAGTACGCACAATACCTATATGGTCTTCATGTAACAGGTCTAAGACATTTTTGCGTAAAGCTTGAGGTATGGCTATTTTTATGCCTGACATTAGACAACCTTTTTCTACTGATAGATAATTTCTCTTGGTAATAAAGGTCTAACTCTAAGGTTTGAATTCAGCACTTCATTTATTAGGCCAACCAGTTTTAACAAATTCTATAACCATCATCAAAATAGGATCTTTCATAGACACTTTCGCAACTTCTTCATCAGATTTAGGCAACTCTTCTGACAAGTTAAATGAATTTAATAAACTATCAACTTCAGTTGAGTCTTTCACTGGTAGTCTGGACATCATACCCTAGTATTAAATTTTGTAATTATACGCGGAGAGTATAACGTTCCACCTAATAATTCTCGATGCCGACATTACAGAAATACTACGATTTGGATTAAATAATACTTTTAACGGTTCATGGTCAGACACTAATGTAAAAGAGTGTCCCCATAAATACTTATGAAATCTTTTAATGCTGAAAATAATTCAAGTGCTTCGCGTTGTAATTGTGAGTAGTTCTTTTCAGCTCTTGATAGTGTACCTCAAGCAAAAACAACTGGTTTTTCTACACCATTTATTCGATGACTCAATACTCCGCCTACTCCATATGAATTAGCATCACATTTGACTACAATAGGTTTAGTCGGATCATGATGTGTTAGCACTTGATTCTCCTCAATCAACACTTTACTTAACTTAAAAGCGTCCTGACATGATTTGTCAAAAACAAATTCACTAGATGCCTCTAACAATTTATACAAAGATTTTAGATGAGATAACAACATTGGTATGAATTTACTATAATAATTTAGTAACCCTAGATACGCACGTAACTGCATTAGATTTTGCGGTTCTGGTGCATTTCGAATCGCCTTTAGTTTTTCCTTCGTTGGACGTAACCCTTTGGTCATCAATTACATGACTCTAAATACTCAACTTTGTTTTTAAAGAAAGTACGTTTATCTAAATTGACTTTTACATTATAGTAACTTAATCCTGGTTTTAACACTGTATTACCGCTTCTTCTAAACTTTTCCCTGAGATAAGAATCTCATCGAGATAACAGTTAACATTGGATATTCCACCGAGAATTTGGTCCATTACCGCCGGCAAAATAGCTGGTGCCGACGCAATACTATATGTCAACCTAGTATACTGAAATAACCCGATATACGTATTGACAGTGAGGTATTTTTGGAAATCAGGATGCACCCTCAGTTGCTGATATGCTCCTGTTAAATCCAACTCAGTCAATTGCTTTCCACCTGCCAGACTAGCAAATATGTCTTCTGGCGTTGGCAATGGATATTGGTCGACATTTAGCACCTTATTTATCATAGTACGAAAATCAGTGCAGATTCATACATCTCCATCTTTCTTAGGTACAATTACTATGGGTGACGCCCATTGACAGTGCGACACTGATTTTAAAATTCCCGCTTCTACCATCTGATTTAACTTCTTTTCAACCCGAGGTTTTAAAGCATAACGCTTTTTTCATAACCGGAATCGTCTTATCTTTCACACTGAATTTCACTTCAAATTTATTAATCGAACTACATGAATTTGCATCAAAAACGTTTGGAAATTGCTTTTTTATTTGACCTACTATATTTTGGATATTTTCGATATTTTCGACACCTGACTGAGTAACTGATTGGCTATTTACAGAAAAATTCTTTTGCCATTCTGGGTATAAAACATCAAGCCAATTTCTGCCTAACAAAGGTACAAAATTCTTGCTGGATTCAATAACAGTTAATACTAACTTATATGACTTATCATTGTGACGAATATTTACTAAGCATTTGCCGATAGCTTTGATATCTTGACCCGATACAACATTAAGCTTATAACATACAGGTTTTAAACGTACATTTAAGCATTTTTTAAATCTACTAACACACATTACAGATTTACATGCACCTGTATCAACTTCAAAGGGTATTACATGATCATTTACCTTAAGATTAATGTGATGAGGTGATAGCCTAGAATTTCCTACTTTATTAAAATTAAAAAGATCATTATTTACTTCGGTATGATGATGGGTGATTGGAACTTACATGGTGTTGCTAATTTTCGTAGTTCCACAATGTATTCTGTTACAGTTTGGTCTATTTTCTGGTTACGTTTGTTGAATACAAATCTTTCATAGATCTTAGACACTGGGAGCGAAGAATGTTTTGAAAATACGTTCTTCACTTGCAGATATGTTAAATCTGTTACCTTCTTTGGAGCAGCCAGATTTTTCAATGTTTGATAGATATTTGTTCCCGCCAATGTTACAAACATCACCTTCATATCTTCTGTGACCGTATTCACTTTGAATAAATGCTCCACTCTTTCAAGATATGTTCCAAATTCCTCTGCCCTCCCTTGAAAATGTTCAATGCTTCCAATTAAAGCCATTACTTTTGCTTTACTTCACTGTAACATTGCGGTTAGAACTTCTTCTCACCAACTTCTTACTGACGTTGACAATGGCTCTGTGTTTCCTCAAAACCAATAAGACCACTACTCGTCGCCAAATATGTTGTGTATTAGGCAATAAAACACCAAGGGTTCTTTATATTATATTTGGGGTAGAGTACAATACCATTACACAAGTACTAACGCATGTGGTGTGCTCACATTCATCGACCCCCGTTAGCGCTTCTATTCTTTTTGTTAGCTATATGTGTACCCAATTACAAACCTCAAATACTCAAACATAACATATATATGAGACAATCAATACAATGAATAACACCTATCACTTGTTGGGTGACTGCATATCCCACCTCAGAACATTTATTGACACCTTTTAGGTATTACGGACAATTAACACCAGAGCAAACACAGTACAATATAAAATTTAGTGCAACAAGAGTAAAAATAGAAAAGCATTCGGCTTATTAAAAAGAAGGTTTCGTCAGTTGATTCATACAGATTTTCTTTCAGTGGACCGAACATATCAGTTTATAATTGCATGTTGCGTATTACATAATATTTGTGTTGACAATAATGATTTAACAGAGGAATTTCTTGATGATATACAACATAATGTCTATAATGTGATAGTGCCAAACAGAATATATTCTAAGAGACAAGGAGAGAGAAAAAGGGATCGTATATGCACATTTTTGAATTGTCGATAAATTACTTTAATTGACAACACGTTTTATTTTTCATCATATATTTTGTAAAAATTATTGGACTAGTAAAATAAATTTTTATTCATTTACTGTTATTTATTGTTATTATTACTATTATTATGCTCATATAATATAATAAACTTCGTGTTTGTTTTACTCTTTAATATAAAAAATAATATATGAAAAGTTATTTACTAAAGAGTTTACGTAAGAGCTTCATTTTTTCTTCATGGCTTTTCTCTTTATTCACTTCTTTTCTTGATGTATTTGTATAGTATTGCAGTCACAGAATCTGTTTTCTTTTTCTTCGCTGGTACCTCGCTGGTTGAACTGCTACTGGAAGCTTGTTCGTCAAGAATCACTATTTTGTTTAGATTCTACGCTAATACTAAACGCTTTATGAACACATTGAATTGAATTTCTTATTTTTCGCTACAGCTACAGTTTTTCATTTCAAAACTGTTTTATAACGCGTTTCGCATTGTGCTGCACTACGGACAATACCTAATGCTTCCAAAATCTGTTTGGAAATGTCCACCCACATGGCTATTTTGTTTTTAAAGCGTTTCATCGACCCTACATCTTTTAAATTTTCTGCATATAAATCTAACAGCATCTTCATATTGTTTTGACCCCATTCTGAACTCTTATTCTCTGAACTCTTTGCTATTGGAACATTATATTCGCACTCCTAGAGACTATGCGGGTCAAATTTCATAATAGTTTCTTCCCCTATTCAAAAGTAAATAGCTGTAAAATCAACTACTAGTACCCCTAAGTATAGGCTTTCCATTAGCAATAACATTGCACCATCTCTTATCATTAATAACTTCCAATAAAATCTCTTCATGTGTTAACTCGGTTGCCATAATACGGTAAAATGTGGAATATATAATACAAATTAAACAAACCACACAAAAGCTTTTCATATACAGAATATATACTTTATAACTACGGTATGTGTTCGGTTACTTCCCCGCATACAATCTAGTGCAATTTTAGAGCTACTGAAATCCGAGCAACGATGTATTTGCACGATTTTCGAGTAATCGCAGTAAGAGTTGAGAGCAGTCAAATCGAAAACGTTATAAGTCAAACTTGCCGAGTGCAAGAATATCAACAACCGTGTCTTTTTAGTTTTAATAACTCGCACGTGGATGCTTAGATTGATTCTCAATACTAAATTGACGTAAACAACGTGTCGCCAAAAATGAGGCCGGTGACGTACCGTATGTTGTGAATGTGTTGAATAAAAAAAATCGTATCGGCTGTAAATTTACGTTGTGCTGGCTCTACATTTATTTGTCTATACATTTTAACGATATCTTCTGTTAAAGCGTAATTATGTTTTCTAAACCTTAAAAAAATAGAATACAAATCTTCTTGAATAACTAGATGTGTTTTTAAGCAATCGTTTAAGGAAAAACCGTTTGATGTTTTGCACGAGGTGTCGAAAATTACACGTAATTTTATCGTCGTACTCGATGATGTGAATACACAATGATGCGGCGAATAATTGACTTCTCGATGATAATCATTTACAATTTCTGTCATGTGATCTAAATCTTCGTACTCTTTCGTAAATTTGGAGTACTGTTTGTGTAAATTTGGGTCCTTGGAGAATATATGCTCCATGTTTAATAGTCTTTTCTCTGCAATGTGAATTGAATTTATCTAACAATAAAGCTCTATTTACACACAACAGTGACGTGACCGTACCGTACTGCCGGTGACCGTCATAAATAATATCGTTCTGTGTGATTGAAACCAGACATCCACACATATCCGACACAGTGCCGATTTTTTGCTCGCAGTGTCCGTAACGACACCGTACCGTGAAATTTGAAATCGGTGGCAACGATATTTTAACTTTTCACTGCCGTTGGTTTAGTAGTAAGATAATCGCCAGAAGAAGCGAAACGCGTTGCGATAAATACATTTGTGAAAATTAAAAGTTGCCTTTTATCATTTAGTCATGATGAATGACGAAAATTTAATAGAGTTAGTTAGGAATTATAAAGTTTTATATGATTTATCTCATTCTAAATATATGGATGTAAATTATAAGCAGGAAATTTGGAAGAAAATAGCTAAAGAGATCAAATCAGATGGTAAGTGATCTTTTATTTATATATAGGATTCATCTACTTAAAACAAAATTTGTACCCCAATCTATTTTAAAGTAAATATTTATACCTATTCATTTGATAAAATCGTACTAAAGTTTAAGAAAAAAAATCGTAATTATAATTATATACATATACAACAAACACAACTAAGATATTCTGCCTTGCTGCCATGGTACAGATCCAACCTCAGAACCAAAATAATCTCTGAAAAGGTCTCTCACACGAAACGCGTCATTTGTAGCATTTCCACCTTGCGGAGGTAGATTTTCACAGCTGTTCATCATTCCAGATTCACTCATAATCGTACTGTCATTTGTTGTTTGGAATGGATATTGTTTCCGTCAAACTTTTTATAAAATTATGTAAAATACAGGTTGTAAGTATTATATTATTCTACGTTTTCGGGTTTCGCCTGAATTCGTCTGTTATATATACGAAATTTTTGTGACAAAATGCCAAATGCGTTCTCAACTATTCTTCTGCCACGACATAGGCGATAATTGAAAATACGTCTACCATTATCCAAATCCTGTCCAGGATATGGCCTCATCAAATAAGTTTTTAAAGGGAACGCTTCATCACCTAGAATCACATATGGCGCTTCAGTTGTTGTGCCTGGTAAAGCTGTGTTGCCAGGAACAGATAGAGTGCCTTGTTGAAGTTTTTGACCTAAATGAGAGTTCGCAAAAATTCCACCATCGCTGTTTTTTCCGTAAGCTCCAACATCAACAGCAATGAAATTGTAATGCGCGTCAACCAACGCCAACAAAACAATTGAAAATGTCTTCTTATAATTGAAGTACAGCGACCCACTGTTTGCGGGAGCTTGTATGACAATATGCTTTCCATCTAAAGCTCCTAAACAGTTTGGAAAATTCCATAGCGCATTAAAATCAGTTGCAATCAATTTCCACATTTCTTCTGTTGGGTTTGGCATCACCTCATTCATGAGTTGGTCTGTTATTATTTTGCAAGTTTCTGTGACGATTTTATGCACCGTTGAATGTCCTAAACGGTAACTGAAAGATATTGTTTTAAGAGAATCCCCTGTTGCAAGGTACCTGCAACAAAAATTCTTTTTCAATCAGAGAACTACGTACTCTTTTCTTAACATTTTTTCGTTTACTTTTTCAGTGTCATCATGTAAAAACTAGATGGGCAAAACATAAGAGACAATTACCGAAAATCAACAAAAAAATTTAAAAACGACGAGTGGACAAGGTGCAAAGTCAGTAAACTATATAAATATTCCGACCAATTGAGTTTCTGAATAAATATTTTCAAGAGAGGGAAACTAAGGGAAACATAGAGAGTCCAACAAACACATTGGCAATAAATGAAGAAAATAGCGTAGAACCACACAGAAGTGACGCGGAGGATGAGCTTAGTAATGCCGACGATATC
Organism: Protaetia brevitarsis; assembly: GCA_004143645.1. Lineage (NCBI taxonomy): Eukaryota > Metazoa > Arthropoda > Insecta > Coleoptera > Scarabaeidae > Protaetia > Protaetia brevitarsis. Next base: position 103,625 of record RXPK01000264.1, on the reverse strand, counting down.
ACATTATTGGACATGGATGTGCAAAGTCAGGCATTGCCATCACAATGTGATACAGATGTTCCTTCAGTTTCGAAGGAACCGGCGCCGATCACAAGGAAGCGATCAATTAAAGGTCAGACTCCTACAAAAACAGCGTCCGCTACATTGATGGAGTACCTTATTAAGCAACGAAAAGAAAGTAGCACCATCACAAATACACCACCACATCCTGTCGATGCATTTTTAGCTGGCGTTGCCCCGTCTTTGAAAACACTGACTCCCTATTATTTACATATGGCTAAATCTGAAATATTTGCGAGCGTACAGAAGTACGAATTGAAAATGTTGACACAACAACACAATTGGAAGACCTTATCATACCACATCTCCACAGGATATTAGTCATGGACGTTCATCCACATCCACAACTTCTACCCCATTGCTATCGCCAGCTTCGCAAATTCTAGAAGATACTACAATGTTTGACAACCAAGGATACCCACCTGCAAAATTTTTCTCAACATTTTGGAGCAAACTAACCGTTTTTTTTTTTTAATAAAATAATAAAGCATTTTAAATACATCATATACTTGTTGCACTTACCTTAAACATACTGATAGCCGTTCCCTTGGTGATATTGCTTTCCTCCAGTGAGTATCTTGTTTTCTTAAATTATTTTCTATCTTGTTCAGTAATATAGTAAAGCAGCCTTCAGACATTCTAAAATACTCAAAAAATTTCCTATCGTCTGCAATTAACTCCTTGTATAAAGTTATAAATTCTCCTTCGCTTTCCCTATTTTTCCATGCATTATGTACCCACATCCGTCTTTTCTTCTGATGTAACACATTTTCTTCTTCATCCATTACTATTGCGATTATTGCCAGCTCTGTGTCTGTAAAGTTTGCCATTTCGAATATCACTGAAGACCATCTGAAGACAAAACACTGATATATGTGAATATACGTCACCGACACAACACCGTTACCACTGTCACGGACCGGTCACGGTACGGTCACGTCACTGTTGTGTGTAAATAGAGCTTAAGTTATTCTTCAGTGGTAATGATACAATGAACCGACCGTCGGATTCGTGTGTTACGGTGTATGGGAAATGGCTTTCGCAATCTAGTTCTTCCCTCGAGTAATGTATTACTAAAGGAGTCTCTTATTGCCCAAAACTTTTAAATTTTCCTTATGATATCGCCAACAGTACTTAAACAACATGAAACATTCATTTATTGCTGGCTGTTAATTAAAGGGCCAGGAATTAACCATCCTCACCTTGTTTTGTGCAATACGTCCTAATTTTATCTGACCTACTGGCAATAATTCGAAAAATACTGTTGCCCCTAATAAAATATCAATATTCTGACGCTTATGAAAATTAGGATCGCCTAACGCCTAATCATGCGGTAATGGTTCTGCTATCTTATTTATCACAAGAAACGACATCTTCTTTTTATAACCCTGATCGTGAGATATCACTTCAACATGTATCATGCGAGATATATTGACTGAAGCTTGATTTATTCCGTTAACTGGAATAGATATCGAAGTAGTTTTCACATGCAATTTAGAAACCAAATTTTGTGTTATGAAATTCGTTTGCGAATCTGAATCGATTAAAGCCCGAGCCCTGTATTAATTAGTATATTTATTCTTTATCTTTAGTGTGGTTGATAGCAAACATAACGCCTTGATTGTAGCGGAATGTCTAAAATACTGACATTACCGTTTTCTCTGTATCTGGAGTCTCGTTATAACTGTAAACATCGGAAGACAAACGTTGGGTGCGTCATCGTTCAAAATCTAAAAGAGTATTGTGAGGATACTTTCATTTTTTGCAATTGCTGGCCTTCCAGTGTTTGCTTTGGTGGTTTGGTTTCGAACAATTGATACATAATTTCAATTTTTTGATTGCGTACGTGATTCTCATCAACTAACGATTTGAAGGTATAAGGGCCGGTATTTCGAGTCCTGGTTAAGTTTAATTAATAGCCGCTTAACTTTTAATAGTCGATTTTCACAAAATTCCAGTATTTTGTCTCCCGATTAGTCGTAACCGCCGGTTAGACGTGGGCGTTCTCACTATTAAATTTAATCACACCTTAGACCTCCGATTTAGCAGTTTAATCACGCTTAAATCGCCATTTGTTGCCTCAAACGTCAGAAATTGAAATGGATCCAGATTTAAATGGCCTGGTTGAAGACAATGATGAGGAGATCATTGACTTTATTAACAATATCCGAACGTACACTATTAGAGAAAGAGTTAATCATGATAACCAGTGGGATGGTGTAGAATTTTATAACAGATTTCGGTTTAGCAAGAACACTGTTACCTTAATATTACATCAAATTGGTCATCTTTTATTGAACGACGTTAAAAGTGCAACAATGTTCGTTTTCTGAGAACTAAGTTTAATAAATAATAGGGTCATTAATTTAATTATAAATTTAGAAAGGGTTGTTGGGCACCATAAATTTATTAATAAAATAGTTAATTTAGATAAAATAAAATAATGAGCATGGGACACTTCTCCTGGTTAGACAACCACTCTCAGAGTGTGTGGTAAATGAGTATTGAAATAAATAGGAATATATGACCCTGTTTATGAATATTGACCTAAAGGAGAAACTAGATAAAATATGAAAAGATATTGAATTTACTTTTACACGATTTATTCTATAAACTATAAGGCTGAACATTAGGTACTCATGAATACTATATAAAAAAAATTAAGTGAAGCAAACGGGGCCCAGGTTAATTGAACAAGATAGAAATTCTGATTTGAATTGAATAACAAAATCAATTGACAAATCATACTCTTAACTATAATAAACAAAAGACATAAGACAATATATAAAACTTGCGGTTTTATGTAGTAGGTGTCTTCACCCTTGGGCGTGGTCCCAGCCGTCTTCGGGATTTTTCCGATAAACTGACCGGTCTTCTACGGGGAATAAGGTTATTTCGGCTCCTCGCTTTGTGGCACTATTTGGTCCGGCTACTGGCTTCCTTGGCAATGCACCAGATTGGATACTCTGGGGCCCCCTTTTTTGGGGCGTGGCACACAGCTATAACGCGCGTTGTGTACGCTCCAAAATTCGCATCGCTTAAGGACACTATCTTCTACTGATCTACCCACACCGTGGTACTAGCAACACGGTGGTTGATACTCTTGTCAACATTTTAACAAAGGGGTGCCAAGACCTCAAAATGGCGGACTCATCAACGCCTTTTCTCCGGCTACTTTTACTCGGCCGGACTCTCTCTGGCGTTCTTCCCCAACCTCTGACTTAACGCCAACTCTCTCACTTGATTTACCTGCGCGCTTCGCTTAGCCGATCACGTGGTTCCCGGGAAGCGTTCCCATTTGTTGCGCTCGGCACGTGACCACTTTTAACTACCGCGTACATCAACACCATATTTTGCCAACACCAAAATTACAAATATTCAAAATTATTGCGCTACACTTTAAAAGAAAACTAAATAAATTCAAGTATCTTTTTTCTTTTTAGATATAAAAAGAAAAAAATAAGCTTTATTTCTGCGATTAGTGAATAGAATAATTAGAAAATAAAATTCGGAGATAGGCGTGCCATTACAAAAGGTTGGTACATATCATGATATGTTATAGTTTTCTTCATATCATCATTATTGTCGTTGAATAATGGTTATTTTAATTTATAGATATCATGAAATAGATCCAATGACACAACTTTTACTCACACTTAGGTTTTATAGAACAGGAAATTTTTATGTCGTATTGGGAGACTTCGTAGGAATACATAAAACAACTGCTGGTAAAATAGTTAAAAGGACAACAGATGCCCTTTTAACTCTCCGAGCCCAGTATATTAAAATGCCACAAACGGAAGAAGAGAAACGTAACATACACACGGATTTCTATAATCTCGAACAGTTTCCACAAGTTATAGGTGCCATTGATTGTACCCACGTGAAAGTACAGTCTCCAGGTAATGCAGCTTGTAGTATAATTATTTGATAATGGAACTAACTTACAATGATTTCCCGATGATCTACTTATGTATACATTTATTCGTAACAGATCATGGATGTACCATGCATTTTCTTTTAGGTAGAAACAATGCAGAATTCTTTCGAAATAGAAAAGGTTACTTTTCGTTAAATGTCCAAGTGGTTAGCAATAGTAGAAATCAAATTATGGATATTGTTGCAAGATGGCCCCGGATCAAGCCACGATAGCCACATTTTTAATAATTCAGTCATTAAGCATAGATTCGAACATGGGGAATTTATAAATTCTGTTTTATTAGGAGACAGTGCATATGCCTTAACAAATTATTTACTTACACCCTTTACATAACCCACGTACCCAAGGAGAAGCAAATTATAATTACTCTCATATACGAACCAGAGTTGTAGTAGAACGGACATTTGGAATATGGAAACGGCGATTTCCTGTTCTTTCAGTAGAAATGCGTTGTAGTATACCGCTTGCTCAACGAATCATAACAGCAACTGCGATTCTACAGAACATTGCTGCTTCACATGGAGACCTTCTTGTCAATAATGGTGATCTTTTAGTTGAAGAAGTTGATATTTTTGAGAATGAAGAAAATGTAGTTAATGAAGTCCAGCAAAAATATACACAGTTTCATAAACTAGGTATACATTTACCTGTATCTATATTAGTAGCTGTAAACAAAATATTATCATCACAATCTCCACTTGGTTTCATTCCATCTATTCCCAATTCCAGTAACGCATATAACTGCTCTTCATACCAGATTAACGTGCTAGTTTCTGTAGGACCGCCCCCAGTTTGTTTATAATTGCTCTTATGTAACGCGATTTTCTTTTTTAATATTCTTTTTATATTTTCATATTTTAGTTTTATAGCACATACATCTCGATGTGATAGATTTGCGCTATTAAAGCACTGCATTACTCTTTGCCAAGCTTTATTTTTTTCCAGTAAGCTAACGCCGTCTGTTTTTTTATTTTTTATCGTTTTTAACTCCGGTAGAATGCACTTCATTAGCTTACTTACTTCACATGACTGAAGTTGGAACCTCTCTTCCTCTTATCCGCCAAAGCACACAAACACATAAAATTCACAAAATAATCAAAAAATTGTTTTTGCAATTAGTGCCGTAACCATACCATTTATTCCACTAGTGCCGTAATAGGGTCTATTACAGCACTAGTCGCGTAATAGAAATGGAACATTTAAGCAGATTTATTTTAAGTTGGTCACATTGCAAAAGAAGAGATGTCAATAGACATTTTGTAAGCAAGTTTGAGGTTATTATATTATAAATTCATTGTAAGATTTGATTTTTTAATTAATCTTTGAAATAGTACAACTATTATAAACATTTATATTAACGTTTGAATTATCTTTCGAAGTGATAGTGATACCGTGTGCAGTAGAAACATTCTGTTGAAAATTATCGTTCTCTGCGATAGTGATATTGCTTCTGTTGGAGTACTCAAACTGTGAACCATTCCCAGAAGTTCCAGGTAGATTCACATTATTTTCCTGTGCAAACATATTTCCAACATCAATTTTATTTTTCATAGAAGAGGCAACGTAACCTGCAGCAACAGCCGTGCTTTTCCAGCCACCTAATCGTTTTATAGTTAAAATATCACCTCCAGTATTTGCTATATGTGTCGCACTGGATCTTCTAAAACAATGTCCTGTATAAAGATGAGGATCTGGTAAATGAAGAAAACTGGCAATTTGTTTAGGGAACATTTCCCATGGTGTTAATACCGATAGGGCTATTAATTAAGCAGCCATGACGATAAGTTAGAAAAAAAAACGTTTATGAGTAACTGTTTTAGGCCGCAGATTATTATATTTTTTTATAAGTTCGATGCAGTTTACATGAGTCACTGCGAACATTCTGGGTACATTGTTTTTGTTTTAGGTATGTTGACTATAATGGAATCGGAATTGTATTGAAGATCTCCACACATATATTAATTAATTCTTCTCGCCTACATGCTCATCATATCCTATTATGAAAATAACCTAGAATATAAAGAATTTACAAAAAAGTAACGAAATAAAATCAACACTAACCTTTATAGCTAAGTATATTTTATCATCGGCTTGTTTCAAAAATCTATGAATATCTTCTTCTTCTAAAATTTTAGATTTTTTTGTTTGATAACCTTTAGATAGCCGTTTTAATAATGCTTGAAGTTTCATATATTTCATATATTTTGATATATCCACATTTCTATGTACATTTAAACACGATCTTAACATCGAATAAATCGACCATAATGACGATTTATAATCTTTATGTAGCATTTCAAAATAAGCAAGTAAGACGTTCTCAGAAATATGAAGAATTGCCTTTTCTTTGCACCATTTCTCAAAATTTTTGTATCGCTTTTGATACATAGTGTACGATTTCTCCGGAAGTAAATTATTAATGGTTTTTTCAGCAATTTGCCGTATTTCAGGCGGAGTGCATGAAAAAGTTGTAGAACACATATTAAATATTATAAATTAGTTACTTTAGTAATATAATATATAACAAATTTCAAAAATGTGTCAATTTTAAATTAACTTGTCAATTTAAATCTTGTGCCAAACCAAGGTGACAACTGGTGACAACCGCCACAAAATTTCCCTAGATTATCAAATTTTTCTCCTTTTGCTTTTACAAAAAGAGAAATTTTAAAACTAATTGCAAAAAATAGCATAAAAGACACGTTTCATTTGACATTAAAGCACTCATTCAGTTAAGAAACTCGTGGCTACGCCACTCGTTTCTTAAACTCTGAATTCGTACTTTGAAACGTCAAAATGAAACTTGTCTTTTAATATACTATTTCATCAATTTAACACTATGCGTAAAAACAATTTGAAATGGTGTTGATAAGCAAAACACAATATGACAGAACCATAAAATCACGTCAAAAACAGTATGAACATATTTATACAAGACAGCCACCTTCAATTAAACTCCGATATAGTAACCGAGGTACGAAAACATCTCAAAATACGCAAAAAATAAAATCGTGGTTAAATTAGCCTGATTAATTTAAACGGTCGGTTTACTAACCACACATTTAATCGAGATTCAAAATACCGGCCCTAAGAGAACATGAGCCACTTATCATACGCGCCGTTAAATTCAGATAAGGCAATTTTCGACAATTTGACATTCACTGTGTTCGAATTATCGCATAATGTGAATATGTCGTTTGATCCATTACCCACTTTTTCGATAATTACCTTGGCCGATGGAATAACTTCCAAATATCGATTTTCGAATATTTCGCCATCAATTTCTTGTATCTTGTCAATGAGTTCTAATTTATCTTGAATTAAATTATAATTCTCTAATAATGATTGAATTTTGTCGAATCTGAGTGTTAATTGTTCCAAATTCTCGACTGAAAAATCTTTAACAAAGTTTTCAAGTTTTCAATTCGCGCTAACATAACCTTTGATGGGAGCAAAACGATTAAAGATTTCAGTACAGAAAGACAGACAAACCATCGTGAATGAAGATAATGATGACGAAATTGTTCAAACGGAAAATTATACATGAGGAGCTGAAAATGAAGAACAAGTAAATGATACTGCGGGAAAGAAACTAGAGAGAAGGTTACCAGAGCGACTGAAAGATTATGTTGTAGAATCATATCTAGCTCGTTCAGATGTCCCAGAATGTTATGAGAGAGCAGTAAATAGGGATGCTGCCAGAAAATGGAAAACTGCCATGGAAGAAGAAATCTGTTCAATGAATAAGAATCAAGTCTGAAAATTAGTGGAAAGATCAAAACTTAAAAGGTAATGGACACACAGAATCAAGAATGGAGGCCAAAAAGACCAACGTTACAAAGCTCGGCCGTAGCTAGAGGTTTTATGCAAGGGTGAGACGCATTGCAGGAAGAAATTTATACACCAGTTTCTAGAATGTCCACGATTCGAATATTCATAGCAGTCGCAAATCAATTGAAATTACATGCCATACAAATGAACGTTAAAACTGTATTTCAAAATGTAAGAATTGGAGCTAAAAACAAGTTTACATGGAACAACAAGGGTTTGACAAAGGAGGTGGCTTAGTTTGCAAACCGCAGAAAGCCCATTTTGTCCGAAGGACATCTAAAAAGTGGAATGAATGTTTTAATTCATATGTATTAGGTCTGGGGTTCAAAAGAGCCAACAATGACAACTATTTATACACCAAAATAGACAAAGAAAAAATAGTATACTTTTTGATATATGTAGATGACCTATTAATTGCTACAACAACAAAAAAGAGATCTCAAGATATTGCAACAGCAATTATGCAATCGATTTGAAATGAAGATAGAGGAAAACTACATCATTACATCATTCTTAGTAATAAATATTGAGTGGAATCAGGATGCAGGAGTTGTGAAATTCAGTCAAGATATATAGACACTTTATTGGAGAGGTATGACATGACTAGGGATGGCAAAAAAAATATGAATATATCGATATATGAAAAAAGTCGAATATCGATTTTTTTTTTATTATATGCAAATTTCAAGTTTTCTGAATCGTAAGAAAAGAAGAGAAACAACATCATCATAGAAGGTGTTAATCTGAACAACAAAGATGCAAATAACGTAAGGAAAGAATTAGGAAAAATTATTAATACACAGCCTTACACCTACGTAATAATGTATTTATTTATTGACTATAACTATAACAAGTAGTGTCCAGTTATACAAAATTATTTTTTTTTTTGAAAAAAAAAAAGAAAATGTATTTTTTGTTTACAAGCTACAAGTAACTGCCTCACAGGACAAGAAGTAGGCTATTTGCCTGCATTTGTGGATACATCAGTTCCATAAATGCAAGTTATCAGGCAAAGAGGTCAGAAATAATAATTTGGAAAGCCTACTTCCCGTGAGACGGTTGCGACTTTTCGTAGCGGAAGAAAATCGATCTAGAACAATAGGCTCCATACCTAAGCTATCATAGTATTGAAAAACAAAAATAGGTCACCTAAAACCACAAAAGATCATATCGTAAAAGGTTCTATAATATTTTCAGCCTAAGAAATGGTATGTCTGGTACGAAATTTTAGATTTGCTATTGGTGATTTAATTCCAGAAAATAATCCGGGTTTAGAAATTTTATTTGATTTTATTAGATATTACAGATACATTAAGCGGTCATGTTACTTTCAATTCAGTTTTCATATTTAAGTTATAATTTGGTTAAAAAGGTTATATTTTGCAGATAATGATATATGTATGGAGGAACTAAAGTACCTCACTCCTAAAGAATTAGAGGAATTGTTATCAAACTCGTTAGGAATGAGGAAACTAATATCTTTAAACATAAACAAATTGAGACAAGAGGTATATTTGTAGTAATATTATTATTCCTTCTACTCATAACTACTTTTTAGGTAAGTAGTAACACAAATTTGTTGAATACAACGTTTACTTCAGAAGCAACTACTTCAACTTCTACTGTATATGAGGAACCTTAAGAAATTATAGATTTGGTGCCAGATGATTCGTGTTCAATTCAGTATTCATTCCCCGATTTTGAATTAAAAACGCTATTACAAACTTTCCAATGGGGAATAGCGTGTTAAAATTCTACCAAACCTTTGATCGATTCGACGACAAAAGATGTACGAGACTTGTTGATATAGTAGTTAAACATTTGTATACGTATATTATTAAAAAGTAAGTATAGTTTATAAATATTTTCAAAGTTTCGCATTATTTGCACCTTTCGATGTCTAGATAGAAATACACAATGTGAAAAATAGTGTTTTTTCCTGTAATTGGGAAAGTGCTTTATGTAATCTTGAAAGCAATTTTGTAGTAGACTAAGGCCCGATGAATACACGCAAATAGCAAAAAAAATTGCGTTGCCGTTTCCACGAAAATCAATGGGCACGTATTATGTGCCCGCTGTTAGAAAGAAAGACTCGCCAGTAGGCAAATCTTTACTTGCTAAAGTTAGTGGACAAAGTGCAGAATATGACTCATAGAATGTGATGAAGCTATTCCACAAAGAAAACGAAAATCCCAGGACGAGGTTGACTTTGAACCTACATCTCAACTAGGGTGTGAAGCTGCAGTTCTGTATCCTTTCATCTCTGATAGAAGGGCGCGATCAAGCCGCTGGGGATGGGTGTTCGGAAGTAACTTGAGATAAATTACTTTTCAGGGGAGATTAATGATCGTCATTTGAACCAAAGCCGAACCTACGTAATTTATTTGGAAGTTTTACCTCACTTAAAGCTCAGGACGAGGTAGAAAGTGATCCTGATCGTCATCCTGAAGTACCCCTTAATAATGAAGAAGACTACCTCTGGCTAAGAATAAATATGGAGCCGTGGAATGAAGACATACAAAGATGGAAAAATAGTTACGAATTGGGGCGAAATGATAAAAATTGTACGACTGTGCAGCAGTATTTAGAGCGCTGTCCAATTTTAAAACATCTTCAAAATCAAAGCTTGGTATATATTTCTTATTATTAGATATAATTTTTTTATCGGGACACTGGTATCACTCTTCTTTACTTGTTGAGATTACAACTGAACTTTAAAACATTCAGAATTCATGCAATATTTTACTTTTACTACAGTTTGTTGAATGACTACGTTAATAATTATTTCCACCAACATCTTCAACATACTGCTGTGGACACCTTGTTAATTCGCGAGAGTTTTTATTTAAGTTGGACAGCCGCCCCGGGTTTTCGCAGGTTCTGATGTTTTCTTGTTTTTATCAATGTTGCGTAGGAGTTTCCACAAATTCAATATTTTATTTTATATAAGATTTAGTTAATGAATTTATTGTTTAATTTATTTATTTAAATGTTCAGTTGTTTTAAATTAATTTCATTTATTAAAATGTTTAGCGTTCGCTCTTGTAGTTCATGTCCTTTCTTGTAGTTTTCTTCGATGTTCTGTTGGCTTCACTGCACGCAGCTGTTGATATATGTATACGACTGTTTAACCTTGTAAGAACTAGTTCCCAAATAGACGCAAGCGTGACTAGTTGTAATTCTTATTTGTTTGCTGCCATTTTGTTATTTCATTTGATTTAGAGATTTGTTTCGTTTAATTTGATTTTATTTTCGTCCATCAAGGAACTCGCTTGATATATAATTATTATTATATTGTTGTGCGCACAATTTAGATATAAGATCATTTATTATTTTTGTTCGGGAAGATATATTTAGTTTAAACAGTTAATTTTTCGTTTTTTTTTAATTTTGCTGATTTGTATTTAATTATTTATCACCTCGGGTTGGATGAATAGAAGCATTGTGCTTGTATTTATTTAAAATTTAAATTTTTCTTTTGTGAATTTACTTGAATTGTTCACGTTTAATTTAGTTTGTTTTAATTTAGAAACCACGTGGTTTTTGGTGAAAAAGAATTATCTTCCTGAACTAATTTGTTCTTTTTGTTTTGATAAAGGCTTTAGCATTGTCCTTTCGTAATTTAGAATCGAGCAGTTTTGATTTAGACCAGGACCTTTTGTCCGGGGCTTTTTTTCTGCATAATTCTAATTAACATTTTTTTTTTCTTTTTTTTATAATAAAAATTCTTGATTGTTACTTAACGTCATTCAAAACTCTGTTCTTTTATTTTTGATTAAACCTTTTCAATTTTTGGGGTAATTAAGAAAGTCAGATTTCTTTCACCCACAATTTACTTTTCGTGATTAGTGTTAATGTGCGAGGGTAACTCTGAGTTTCATTGTTCTTTTGCGCCCTTTTATTTTTTTTCCGTTGAGCTGGCTAATTTAATTTTTAATTTTTTTTTTAATTCATTTTGCATATTCTTTTGTTACCTTCAGTACACAGCAATACGTATATTTCCCATACGACGCAATATAATTTTCAGTTACTGTATATACATATATGATTTTTGTCAGTTGTAAGAAAACTTTATATTTCAAAAGATAACATTAGAAAATACGCTTAGTTTTTGGACAGTTAGTAAATGATAATAATTCTTTCGTAGTTAAAGCAGTCAATTAAAAGCTATGTATGTATGTATCCATGTATAAGTTGTAAGTCTTTTTGGATTTCACTGTATGGCATGTCGAAAATTTAAGGCAAGATATAATTAAAGAATTAATACCAAAAAATGGTATTCGTATTAAGTTTTTAAAGAAGTTTGCAGAATATTATTTCTGTTATTTCTACCCCTGAAGTCTTTGTTACTTCTTCATCTACTTCAAAAGTAAGTATAAAATATAGGTTCTATTATTTTTACCTGAGTTGTCATTCATTTAGACAGGTACAGATGTTAGTGACTGTAGCGAACCCGAAAATTATACCGCCGATAATTATGTTGGAAAAAAGCTTTAGGAATCAGAGTGAATTTGATTCACTATTGGAACCCACACGCAAGTTAAATTTAGAACATGTTGTAAGAAGTACCCTTCAAGAAAAAAGTTTGTTGTTGCAATACAGAAAAAAACAAAACATGTGAAAGGAATCATAGAAAGTTATTAGTTGAATTAATAATTAACTACATCAGTTCACTTTCACCTGACAAGTAAATAGAATGTAGTTTTACAGTTACAGTAATTAGTCTTTTAAGTATTTATTTCAGTTTTATACTGGATAATAATCAGTTGGAAAACATTGCTAATAAAATTGTGAATTTTTCCCACCGAAATAAAAGAAACATATTACGTAAGAGCCATCCCTAAAAGATGCTCAAAGCAAAACAAATCCATACTAGCAAAAGGTCGACTGGTGGACAGGTGCAGAAATTGCAGGGATAAATTAACAGAGGTGGTTTACTGGAGACTCCTCAGGACGCAGTAAATCAATCCTCGGACGCTATAGAAGGTGTTTCTACATTTTATAATTACATATGACAGACAGGTATTGTTATTTCCTGACCAGCACAATAGTAAAAATTTATGAAAACATATGTCCTGAAAAAGAAATTAAAAAACAATGTGACAAGATAAACCTAACCTTGGCTAAATGATGAAATACGAAATAAATGTCGAATAAAACGCCGGCTGTTGAAGCAATACTTGATAAGAAAGTTACAAAAGATTACTATAAAGTTATTGCAAGTATCTGGATACCGCTATACAAAAAAAAAAACAAAAAAGGATTACAACACAAATTACATTATACAATCTAAGAACAAAATTAGAGCTACCTGGTCCCTGGTGAATAAAGTAACAAACAAAAATACTGCAGCGGGAGTATTTCTAGAGCTTTTAAAGGCTTTTGACAGTGTTGACCATGCCACCTTGCTGCGTGAACTAGAAGTAATGGGATTCCGAGGAATAGTGCTTAGCTTACTGAGATCGTACTTAACAGGTCGTAAACAATGCGTAGAAGTAAACCTAAAGGGTTTATAGATAGTTCGATCAAATTGGCTAGACACTGATAGAGGTGTGCCACAAGGTTCATTACTAGGAGCTTTTCTGTTTATATTATACACAAACGACTTGCCTGGCATAACAAATCATTTTCTAAATATGTATGCAGATGATACATCGGTGATTATTTCAGAACAAAACAGCAGTGAACTCAGAGATGAAATAGTGAGCGTTATTACAAGAATCGATACCTGGTTCCAGACGAATAATTTATCATTAAACGTTGAAAAAACTAATTTAATAAAATTTGCTCTAAGAAATAACGAAATGATATCAATTAATTACGACAACAAACAATTAACATCTACAGACACAGTTAAATTCTTGGGAGTACATATAGACAGCACCCTAAACTGGAAAGAGCATGTTAATATTCTCACCAAAAACTTATCTGGAACGGTTTATGCACTGTGGGCAATATTTTCAGAGGTCCACAAGGAAGCAGCATTAGCAGCGTATCACGCTTACGTAGCGTCCAGGCTAAGCAACGGAATAATCTTCTGGGGCAACTCGGTTGACGTAGAACGAGTATTTAGACTTCAGAAAGCATGTTTACGAAGTGTTTTCGGGCTGAAAAAGAGAGAGACCTGCAAAGAAATTTTCAAAATGAATAATATACGTACCTTACCGGGACTACATATTTATGAATGTGCGTGCTTTGGAAAGAAACACTACAGTGAGTTACTTGCCAAATACGAAACAAATCATAATTACAATACTCGCGAGTGTGATAAAGCAACATTATGTTGCTCAAAGTACATACGCAAAAATACACAAAGGCGTGGTGACACAAGTTAATAACGTTCCAAAAGAATTCAAAGATTGCAGTCTGAGGACTTTTAAATCTAAAATAAAAAGACACTTAACAATGAAGTGTTTATATAATGTGCAAGATTTTTTTCTTTGTTCTTAGGAACATTTATAAACTTTTGTTTAATTATTTGATAGTTTGTTCTAATTTTGTAATTCTATTTTTCTTGCTATTTGTATGTCTTTCGTAGGTAAGTATGTATGTGCAAAGATACCTCATTTTTCGGTAGTGCTTTGTTTTTCAGATTGATATTGATTACGCCTCCATGTTCGAATCAGAATATATTTTATCTTATGATAAGTGGACTGCTTTTTTGGATCAAATATTTAATTTGAGACTTTGTTGATTACGTGTTATTCCCAAGTAGCACTGAAAGTCGGCTGTCGATTGGATACAATATGGGCCGATATTAGAGTGTCGGTGTGATATCTCGAATTAACACCCAATATTTCATTAGTAGAATTTTTCAATATCAAGCAGATACTAAGAAACTGATATAAGAGCAATAGCGGCGGAAAGTCAAAAAATCGGTTAATGAATGGTAATTAGATCATTTTAGAGAACAAACCCCAATGTCATAGTTCAATATTGGGACAGTATCATTTTTTAAAATATAAGTGCAATATTTCTTCTCGAGTATTGTCTCAACATCAGCAAAAAAATCAGGGCGTCTGTAATGTATCGGCACCATATAAGTATTACAATATTGACCCTATGTCATACACAGATATCGATTTAATATTCATTGTAATTTTATCTTTTAATCAGACCAATACTGTAGCTGGACATTAGTCTAACGTTAGATATAGTGCGCTTGTGTAGTTGCGGTAGTTGTGTTTTACGTTTTGTGAAATTGTATTCTGTATTTCTAGCGTTTTAACAGTAGTGAGCAATAGTAACAAGTACTTTGGTGCAAAATTGTGTGATATGACCTCTAGTTCAACCACGTAAGTATTACATTTAAGCTACTTGCTATTTGTAACTTGTTACTTGTTTAAATCTGATTTCTTCCAGCTACGTTCACGAATTATAACCTATAATTGAGCAACGTATGCGAAAACAAAGATTATGTAAAATACGTAGAATAGAACAAAATAATTCCTCCAGATGATTATTTTTCAAACAAAGTTTGGTCATGTGCAGTTACAGTAAGTAATGAAGAGGAGCTGCAAGGCTTGCAACTAACTGTTCCCGTAAAGGTCATGAAAGTTTGGTAAGTTTAATAGCTATTTTACAAATAATTGTGGGTATGAACGTTAAATTAACTTGTAGGTCATATATTATCATTGAACTGGTGGGATACAGTGAAAGGAGGCTGTTAATGTAATATTGAAAAACATAGTACTGAGACTGACCAATACCTTTTTATACATAATGAAAAGCTTGAAGATTAAGTATATAGTTTGGCCAAGGACAGAAGAAGAATTTGCAGAATTAAGGAAAGGTTTCACTCGTTATCCTCGTAAATGTCTGGCAATATATGACATAAATACCAGACGTGAGATTTTAATAAGATACTGTGTTTTTAAGGGCAACAGGGGCTGTTGACGGATATCACATCAATATGAAAGTACCGGTAAGTCAACACGATAGTTATGCAGACATATTTAAAGCATTCTATCAATCTAATGGCCATTTGCAATGCCAAGAACGTCTTCACTTACGTGTTTATTGGATTTCCTGGTTCGGCCCATGATTCTAGAGCAAGATAGTACAATGTCCGTATTCTTATAAGACATTAACTTGTTGTACATATAGGTGTTTTCCAATTCATTATTTGTACGAGAAATCGAGGGTTTAAAAATATTTTCCTAATGATGACTATCATAACCTTGGAGATAGTGCTTTTCCATTAACAAGCTGGCTTATGAAGCCATATCGAGATGCAAGAACACAGGTTCAAAGACACCACAACTATTTAGTGCAGACAGAGCATTGTATGAACATAGTTTTGGCATTTTGTTGGGAAGATGGAGACGTCTTCAGTTTATAAATACGTAATCTGTCTCAAAAGCGATTGAAATTACAACTGCGGCTTGTGTAATGCATAATTATTGCTATTTAAATGCAGACGTCTGGGACGATGATATTTGCGAATTTTGATAAAATTCAAGAAGAATACAACCCAAGGTTGGACATGAATTTTAGGATAATTAAAAGAGATCGTATTGCTAGAAATTTATTATAAGTAAATAAAACAATAATGCTTAAAAAACGATAATCTAAACAAATAGAACTCATATTACGAATGCAAAAATATTTATTATATAATATAGTGGAATATTCAAATTTTAAATTTGGCGCCTGGACTGGTGGAGGGGCACGATGGAACAGTTGCGAAGTTCAGTGCAGTGTGCAGTTAGAAGCCGTTGCCGTTGCTGATGGCGGGCACTTTATGTTAGTTTATGTTACTTTATTATGTGTATTTGATGTATCAAAACTTAATATTCAAATAAACGCGACTAAACCTACAATCTCAGATGTGGGGTAACGAGAATTTATTCTGTGCAGATACACGAATCAAATGTTGTCATTCCGCTCCTATTGATAGTAACAGGGTAGGTTATATGACGCGTGTTTGTAATGAAGATGAACTAAGTCAGTGTTGGAACATAAGAAAGTAAACGGATCTGTCATAAATAAGGAAAAACGTAACCTATATTTGAACTCGCATTATATAAACGACTATGGATTGGTGTTTCTGCTTGTAAAAATGAAATGTCATTAATTTAACTCTTTAGGAAATTATGATATTACAAATTAAGGTACTAACTGGTGTTTAACTAATTCATTTATTACTTAAATTATAACAAACAATTAGTATCATTATTAAGTGACAAAACTGCATCTCTCAGTTCTTCTATGGTATGCATACGGTTTCTATAGATCCTATTTTTTAAATCAGGCGATCTTGGTGGCCATCTTTGTGCTCTAACGACCCTATCAGCAAAAAACTGTTGAAGATATTGGCAGGTTTGTCGAGCTGTATGTGCTGGAGCATTATCGTGCTGAAAATAACCTACTTCAAGCTCATTTTCTTGTAACTCTGCAATAAACAATTCCAACATCTGTTGGTAACGTTAGGCTGTTACAGTTTCCTCGAAGAAAATTGGCCCTATTATTCGTTGCCTGGACATAGCTAACCAACTCCAACCTTTTACGGGATGCAATTGCGTTTCTCGAAATTCGTGTGGATTTTCTGCAGACCAGATACAATAGTTTGTAACAGACTATCTGTTAGATAAAACCAGGCTTCATCCGAGAAAAATGATTTGTTTAGCAAGTCATCGTCCCTTAAGTTTTTATTAAACAATGACAATATTCCAATCGCCTATCGTGATCTAATGGTAATAATTCCTGTACCGTAGAAACTTTATAGGAAGAAAATGTAACTTTCTTTTGACAGCTCATTGCGCAGAAGTGTAATGATAAGCCTATAAAATTTTAAAATGTAATAACTATTTCACTAAATGTTAATATTGATTTTTAACCTGTTTGTTGAGCTGATTACCACAGATAATTCCCTTATTTCTGACAGTAATTCAGAAAATACTATAGTTGGGTGATATAGATGTAATAAACGATTGAAAAAAAATTATAAGATAATAAATCGATAGATACTAAACAACACGCACGCCAATGTCGCTAAATGTAAAAAATTCATTTAATGTATGAAATTTGTATGTGCTAAACTTCGCTCATTAAATGGTAATAAGGTATAGATACATTTTTCCCGGAAAACAGTTGTTTTTTACGACAATCATTTTGAATCACATAGTACTAGTTAGAGAAGCTTGTATCGCTAAAAAAAGTTTTATTGAAATCAACGAGAGAATAATGGTGAAATAAAGTGTGAAAGCAAGTACCATCTGTCGTTTATTTTAGTGTTTTGTTAGAAGAGAAAACCTCGGCATCCAATTTTGACAACAGTTTTCAGAAGTGGGATAGGTCCCAAATTAAGTTATGTCTGTCATGTCCGCATGAAGAAATGAACACACTGGAAAGTGAGGCCCTAGAAAGCCAGGAAGAACCGACAGTGACCGTCGAAGATGTAGTGGCAAATACGCTACAAGCAATGAAAAGAACAACATGTTATGAGAATTAGCGATATTGCAATCGTTAATACCAAAATATAGTGCTGAAGTGAGGAATCGGGTAGAAGCAATGGTTTTCAAGGATAAATACTGTCAGAATTACTACAAAGGAAGCGAAGAAGTTATGCTTTTAGCAGCCATCACAAAATAAGGGGTATGCTGAACAATTTTCATTCTAAGCAATCACATGCTGCTTTGTCTTTAAGAGACTTGAAAGAAGAAATGTGTAATATTGTTTAACGTAAGAGGGATATTGTTACCGAACTAGAAGATTTGAGAATCGTAGATGGAAAGAAATGAAAAAATTCAGTATTTATTACCAAGAAAAAGTAATATTGGAATATCATTGAACTTAAGCGAACAAGCTTTAATCACATATGTGATAGAAGGTTTTGATAATCCAACACTTCAATGCCAAGCAAAGCTGAGCCGTTTTACGAAATTGTCAGATTTACTTTCTGTAATGTGCGAATTAACTACATCTGAACGGAGTGTAGTACCTACAAGAGGTATAAACAGTGCAAACCGTACCCAAATTCCTACGACTAGCAGTAACACACCAAATGCATCATCTGTAAAATGCTTTACTTGTAATATGATGGGCCACTATGCCTCAGTTGCCCAAAACCACCACCACGAGAGAGAGGATCCTGTTTTACTTGTGGTTCTAAAGAACACATGAACAGAAACTGTCCAAGGCGAGCAAGATCTACACCTGTCCCGATAAGTATACAACTATGTTCATTGAAAATGTTTCAACAGTGTACGAGATCCCAATCAAACTGGAGTTTGACATCGCTGGAATGGCAGGTACGTTTAGCTTAAGGGCAATGTTTGATACTGGCAGCCCAATCAGTTTAATAAATAGTAAATATTTACCAGTAACCTTATATGATCAATGTTGTATACCAGAAAACGAATATTTTGGCATAAACGGTTCTAAACTTGAAATATTAGGTGTGTATATACAAAAGGTGTTTATAAAAGATGTGTTAGTACCTCTCAAACTGTATGTAGTATCTGATAAAACAATGAGCTTCACAGCAATACTTGGGCGTGACTTTACATCCCTGAAATTGTTCGATATCAAGTTAGGACATGGAATTACATTAGATGAAAAATCTGTTAGTAGCAGTAGTTAAATGAATTACTACTAATTAATACAAATGATAAAAACCGGAACCTGAACCTTCTTAAAATAAATCCTGATGTAAGCTTCCAAGAAAACAGACAGTCGATAGACTTCCAACCAGAAAAGCCCAAAGTTGATTTACGAAATAAATTATCTTTAACTCCATGACCAACCATTTTCTCTTAGACCTAGAAAGCTTTCGTTTTTGGAGAAGCAAAAATTACAACAAATTTTAGATAACTTGATAGAAAATAAAATTATTCAGGAAAGTTCGTCACCCTATTGCAGTCCAATTGTTCTTGTACAAAAGAAAAGCTCTGAAGATCTTAGGCTTTGTATAGATTATCGCGAATTAAATAAAATTACTCTTAAAGACCATTATCCTATACCCACTTATCGACGACCAGTTAGAATTAGTCAAAAGGAAAAAATTTTACTTCTCTGGACTTAAAAAATGGATTTCACCATGTCAGAGTCGCAGACAATTCAGTTAAAATATACATCGTTTATCACACCACTAGGACAATACGAATATTTGAAAATGCCTTTTGGTCTTGCAAATGCGCCTTCTGTTTTCCAACGATTCATTAATACAATTTTTAAAGACCTTATCAGACAACAAAAAATATTACTATATTGATGATGATATTTAAATAGCTACAAAATCAATCGCAGAGCATTTAACCTATTTTGAAAGAAGTAATTTACTTTATTGAAATGAAAACCTCATAGAACTGAGGAAAGATAAATGTTCGTTCAATGCATTCAAAATTATTTATTTAGGATATTTAATCGACGAAAATGGCATTAGGCCAGATCCAGAAATGTCAATGCTGTAACACCTTTCATATAACAGACAGTTCAAAGAAAGTAACATAGTTTCATCGGATGAGCCAGCTATTTCCCGTAGGTTCATAACTTATGTTTTCTGTAATAGCAAAACTTTTGCAACGAATTTGCTAAAAAAGGGTGCAACCTTAAATTGGTGATCAGAATTAAAATGCATCAACACGTAAAAGAAAAACTGGTGAGGCTCCTATCTTAAGCTGTATATTCCCCTAAAATGGAAACTGAGCTTCACTGTGATGCATGTGGCAAAGGGTAAGGAGCAATATTATTACAGAACAAGACAAACACCCTTTCCAACCAGTCTTTTTTTTTTAGTAAAAAACATACTCCCACTGAAAAGTAATTACCATAGCTATGAATTAGAGTTACTAGCTGTAATTTAACGCTTTGGAACGACGGTTTCGAGTGTATTTACAAAGGTCTTAAGTTTAAAATCATGACTGATTGTAACCTAACAATCAAGTTAGCACTGAATAAAAAAGAAATAAACTCCAAAATAAACCGATGGCCTTAATATTACAAAATTACAATTACACCATAACATAGAGAACAATAGAATGCGACAACCTGGATCCGTTAAGTGAAATGCATAATATAACTATATAGAAAGAACCCCTTTGAACAAAAACTTTAATACACAAAACTTAGATGCCATATTACTGAAATTAGGGCAATTTTTAGAGAAAAAAGTAATTTTATAATTTCGTAACGGCTCGTCATAGAAAACAAAGGTGATATACTGTTATGTCCCCAATCAAATGGAACCCATGTTATTCAGCTTGCTACGATAACATAGGTCACGTAGGTGTCGAAAAAAACACTAAGAGTATCTTTTGAAAGTTATTGGTCCCCGAAACTTCGTACAGTTAAACATACATACAAAATTGGTTTAAAGTGCATAGCTACAATTCCGAATGCACGGCCAAACTGAGGAAGTACTACATAATATCCCTAAGGAAGACCGTCCTTTTGTTACCCTTCAATATTGACGCATATGCCCTCTAGAGAAAACCGTGTAAATAAAAAAAGTATATTTTCGAAGATAATTGATAGTTTTACTAAATTTGTAAAGATCTATGCCGTAAAGTCACCACAAACCACGGAAGTAGTAGGAAACTAAATGATTATTTTCTGAGCAATTATAGTACCAAACGTTAGTCTCTGATAGAGGAACATCCTCTACTTCTTAAAGAAGTTTGAAGATTTTTAAACGAAACACTCAAAGTAATAGTACTGCATAAGAAGCTACCGCGTCCACCGAAATCCAACGGACAATCGAGAGGATTAATCCGAGATTTTACTTCCTATGTTAGCAAATTTAACAGAAATTAACAAAATAGATGGGAATGATGTTTATACCAAAGGTAGAATATCTATGAATAATACTAATCTGTAAGATCAGACGTAAAGCACCTGCTATTTTATTATTTGGTACCCAATCAGAGGAGATCCATACGACGACTACAAACGAATTAGAAGGACAAACATGACAGAAAATTAGACATAGGACACCGTAACGAACAGAGGCCACACAGAAAATATACAGGTTCCAAGAAATACTAAGCGATACTACGATAAAACCACAAAGTACCTCATCAATATAAAGAAGAAGACTTTGTATGGTTAAGAACATTGAAACGACTCCTGGTGGTTAACAAGAAATTTTACCGAAATATCGAAGGTCCTTACGAGGTAAAAGAATCTTAATCAATGAAAAAGAACTTAGGAATGATGTGAAGTTTCCAAAAGTAACCCAAAAACATTTTGAAGGTGTTTATGGGACCTGAGAATTTGAATTATGGTTACATATATAAGTAAAAAATTGTTCAGTGCACTTATATTAAACGCTTACCTTATGTATAATCCTTTTGTATCTTATGTACTTACTTAATTCACTTATGTATTACTGTGCCGAAATCTTTGGCTTGAGAACATATACATTTTGAATTGTATTTGCTAGACCTTTACTTACGTTTCTTTATTGTACTTATGTCAGCATTTTCTTTATGTATTATGACTATTTTGTGACGAACTGTAGTGGAATATTTCAAATTTTAATTTGGCGCCTGACTGTAGGGGTAACGATGGAACAGTGCGAAGTTCAGTGCAGTGTGCAGTTAGAAGCGTGGCGTGCTGTGGCGGGCACTTTACGTGGTTGATGTTACTTATATGTGTATTTTATGTACCAATCTTAATATTCAATAAACGCGGCCAACTACAATAAAATAAAAGTTTAAAACTTAACATCTGTAACAAAGAAAAAACCACTTCGAGTCGAGAAAGAAGAACACACAAATATCGAGCTGACCTGTAAGAAATCCAAAAAAAATTATCGCTGTTCATTTTGAATTTTTATGACATCTTCAAAGATTTTCATATGTCTCTCCCTATCTGTTCTTAACTCCATATGTTGTTCTTTGAACAGCTCCAATACTTTATTAAAATTAGTTGTTGGACGAACAGATGTATGAGAAGAACTGAATCTACGTCAACAACATATTAGATGTCAAACTGTAGTTATGTAGCACATACCTGTTTTTTTATTTCTTTTTGTTTGTTAATAACACTGAATGCACTGCAATTTTCATCGTCACTTGCCCAAGAAGTGGAAGCACTTATTGAAGAATTTACAAGAGGTTTATCGGGGCTGTTTGTATCCAAAGAATCTTCAATGTATGGGGGACTAACTTTATCTTTGTCAAAATTGCATTCATTTCGGCAAAATATGCTGGGGGATCCCTTTTTCTGTTCCAATTGTTTTCATATGTTTAATATAATTCATGTAAACTCTTCGTAGATTGGCAAATTTTTTACGGCATTTTTCTACCCCTTCGCGTCGGTTATAGATAGATATTTGTTATTAATGTGGAACTTTGCTAAGCACGTTAATGACAATTGAACTCTTTTTCTAAACTGTAACTATGTAATTCTACTGCAATCTATTAAATAGATTGGTTTTAAAACTCGATCAACATCAATAAAAAAAATCAATATTAAATTATTTAAGTAAATTATACGTAGATAATTTATACAGTTCTTTATATTTGTTACATTCACAAGCAATTTGGTAAAATTATATTTTGATAATAGTAATAAACAAATTTAAACATTCTATGAGCATGTTTTTTAATTGAATATATAATTTTTAAAAATAAAAATCTATTACTCTTCCATTAATTAATTCAACTTTCAAATATTAATCTTATTTTACGTTAATTGAAAAGGTTAGCAAAGAGTTACGAAGCACACATACTACACAAAAAAGAAACAATAGTAAATAAAAATACAATTAAAAAGAAAAAATTATTTTAGAAAAAAAACTTAATTATATAAAAAAAAACAAAACTCAATTTACTTTAGAAATCTGAAAATTAAAAAAAAAATCAAAAAATTAAAATTTTACTGTCATTTCACTAACTTACTTAACCTTAAGTTTGATTTATGGATAATGTAATGGTCACATAATATTTATTTATAACTGTGGGACTTATTCTGTAAACAAAGAAAAAACATAAAATAAGAAATTACCTGTTCCCCCCCATAAAATCAATAGATATTAAACAATTATATACTCAAAAACACCAATTCAGATACACACAATTACTAATTAATAATAACATATAAAATTAGTTACAAATCCATTATATATCTATTAGTACTATTAAAATATTTACACTAATTAAACACTCACTTTTGGCGACGACGTCGATTTTTATTCATTTTTTGGGGGCCTTGCTGCACCACGTGAAAGTTTAATTAAAAATTTAAATGTATATAGGTCTTAGTTTGTACTGTAACAAAATTCTCTTTGTTTTATTTGAGCTTCTAAAAAGGTATTTTGCTTTTATAAAATTTACCTTCTGCATCTCCTCGTCAGGTTGCTGAAGGTGAGTAGACCCCATTTGAAATTTTAATGAACAAAATAAAAATATGATAAAATACAAAACTGGAAAAACATATACCTCAACGTCTTCGTTTTGTTGGTTATCCAACACCTGAAAAAAAAAAATCGTTCGTTTAATAAGTGATTGAAAAAAAAAAAACCACTAGCAAAAATGAATAATAGAATGCAACAAATACAATTACAAATAATTATTATTAGTAACACGTACATAAAATTAAATAAATTAACAATATTTACCTGCACATCAATTTTTCCGTGCTCAGCCATCTGAAAATATAACCATTCTTTTAGATTTAAAAACAACAAAAATAGACATTTAAAAAGCAACAAATAAAATTAGTTCCATTGCAAATAAATGATAGTAATAAAAATAACTGAGATTCTTACCTTATCATTACGTTTAACAGTACACTAAAAAATATGGACGCGATTACTTGAACTAAGCCTACTCTTTCTTACATTACATATAGCAACGCAATCAAACATTTAAAAAAAAAGACACTAACAAAAAATTTTGTAAAACACCGACTTTATATTTCCCGATTACAATTGATAATAAAGAAAAAAATAAATAAATCGAAAATACTACTTTTGCACTAAAAAAAAAACGAAATAATTCCTTAAATTACATTTCCAACATTAAATTATTAACTGACAACAAAATTGTATTTTAATATCTGGCCGAAATCGTTAATTGTCAAAGTCACGCCGATTTTATGAGCCCAATACCGGCTCAAAAACCGTATCCTGGTATGACATTGTTGTCGTATCAGGTGTCTACATACTCCTCCTTACAATTCGAACCTTAAAATAAGGTAGAAACACGTTATTTTGTTCAAAATGAGTGGGTTTATAGATGTTTTAGCGGAGACGCGCGTATAAATTTGACCGGTTACGATCAGTGACAGCGGTATCTGTCATAAGCTAAAACGTTGCGAATTTCGAGGGCAGATTTAGAAAGTAAATAAAGGTTTAAGCGACGCATAAAAAGTGAAAACGTGACCCGACAAATGTTATAAAACTATACAATAAGAAAGGTCAATGGAAAATGTCGAATAATTCGTGAAACATTGTCATTTGTAATGGCACCAATATCCTAACCTGGCCTATTATTTGGGTGACAATAATAGCATTATAGGTCAATACGTCGGTTAAAAGGTAAAATAAGATTCGTAATACACGCTCAGGTATGTTTGTGATTCTAATTATACAGTTGTTAGTGAAATCGTGGACCAAGGTTCAAGAGAGATGTCAAATCAAAGCGCCAATTTGTCACGCTAATTTCAGCTCAAAAACCATAACGTTGAATTATTTTTGAAACGGATTTCTGTATCCTTCATTTTACAGTTTGAACCCTAAAATAGAATAGAAACGCCTTATTTTTTTTTTCAAAATGAGTCAATTTATGGAAGTCTGATTTTACGGCGCCTATTCCGGCTCAAAAGCTGTATCGGCATGTAAAATTATTGTCGGAAAGGCTTCTTTCATGTTTCATCTTACAGTTCGAACCCTAAAATAGGGTAGAAACCCGTTATTTTTTCCAAAATTATTCGATTTATACAGCCATGTTTGCCGTGAACTTTTGGCTGAAAGCGTTAAACATATTCGGCAAATGGCGGGCAAAATCTACATAACTCCGTGCGACGTTTTTGGGGTAAATATGCACTTCAAGCCTGTGTAATAAGTCAAAATGTGATTCGACAAATACTATGAAGCTATATAGTACGAAGCAGGCTGTGTTATCTTTTATTACAAGTGCGGTTCCGTGTTAAAGTCCTGTCACCTGCAGCGCTAGTGCGAAAGTTCTTCTTCTCCTCTCGAAAGCGCTTTCTTATATTGGTAGCCGTGTTAAGGTTGGTTACAATGTTGGTTCTTACGCATCCTTTTTCATGTTGTTTTCGCATCATGCCATTTATTTGTGTGCGACACGTGTGATTGTAAGGCGTGAGTGGTGTTTGCTAGTTTTTTTTTTTGTTTATTTTGTTTGGACTCTTCGTTTTTGAGTGGTTTTATTTTTTCGTTTTAGGTAAGCATGAATGCATTTGTACCTATTCCATTAAACTTAAATTATTTTGTAGCTTTGTTTTTGGCTGGTTATAACCTCCAAAGAGGATCTCTGGAATTTCCGTATAGAATTTTAAGTGCGTACGTTACGGTAAGTTGATGGTTTATGATTTCTGATGCAAAATGTATATTTTAAATTTTCAGATACATTTTGAGTGTTACTTTGCAAGTATCTCTGCTCAATTTCAATCAGCAGTATGGTGTTTTGTTGCGTTGCAAATTGCAAGAATTTTTCGAAAGAAGCAATTTTGCATACAATTCCAAAAGATAAAGAGGTATGAAGATTTCTATCTTTTAATTTCTTTTCTTTTATAATCATTTGTGATTTTAAATTCATATATGTTGTGAAATGTTTCCTATAGTAAACTCTCAAAGGCACTGTGACGATAAACTCCATGTTAAAAAATTAATTTATTTACTTGTGTCTGTATTTTCAAGGAATGTATGATCCTGCCACAAACTGCATTTGGTGCAGTGGTTTTATTGAGGATGTATAATATTTATAAGTTTTTCAAGAAGATCATTTGTTCTCTTTCTTTCGGCACTATTTTCTATCAGCAATTCTTGTAGGCGTTTAGATCTCTCTTCCTGCCCCTTTTCAACTTGTCGTAAAATTTGAAGAATTTTATCTTTAGTTTTTTCGGGTTTTAATCTCTTTTGTGGCCTCAACAAGGGATCATTTTCAGGCTCCTCTTGCGGCCCACGCCTCACAGGCCCAACCATTTCCTCTGCAGAAGCTTTTTCTGTTTCCAAGCTATCGTGGACTTTCACTGGTTTAAATTTATGTTGTACATTCATTAGCTCAAACATGTCATCATAATATTCTGGCTTTGTAAGTTTACCCTCACCTGTTTTTCGTTTCTTTTGTTCGTATGCCATGTACCCACGTATTAAATTACGCCATTTCTGGCTCACTCTAGTAGCACCATCACTTATGTTTTCCGAAATCTTAAAACCCTCTTTTGAGAGCCTGCTATGCACATTTCGAAATACCTCCATGTTTTTAGTTTTTTTATCAACTAATTTTGACTGTATATCACTTTTTTCATGATATCAACCAATCTCGAAATGGCCAATTTATCTATGGGAGTGGGAATATTTCGAGTCCATACATAATCGACAACATTTAACTTAATACATATAAGCTTATCATTTTGAAAAATACCATCATTGTGTCGCAAAGCAACACCTTTCACATCATTCTGGGGTTCCTGGTTATCCTCGACTATAACAAATTATTATTCAATACAAGTATTATACCCAATGTTTCCATTTTTTACCTGTGCTATTCTGTACTTCATGAAAACTATTTTGCATTATGGCAAATGCAGCTTTGTAGTTTTCCTTTTCTTTATATTCTTTTAAAAGCTTTGTTGCCAATGTTAAATCTGCAAAGGATAGAATTTGAGATTAATTAGTGTTTCAGACATGTAGATAAATAAGTACATACCTCCATCTGTTATTCTTTGATAAACAGTGTCTGTCACAGCTAACGAGTAACGTAAATGTACCAATGCCTGACACTGTCCCTAAAGCCTGACACGTTTCATTGTTTACAGATAATTAAGCAACATACTGACCAAATTTTGAATATCTTCAATTGTATTGGTCGGTGCGAGTATTACCTATCGAGTTTTTATACTTTTAGATTGGTAACACTGAATTAATATTTTTGACAGAATATTTCAAGAGAAGGTTGAATATAGACGTGTTTAGTAAATATATTTATTAAGATCCTAAGTGCAGGAAAATAGAGGATAAACAAAGTAAGTGCCTTATTCTTCGCATTACAATTATACTGATCACCTTGATATTCATTATAAATGTTGCTTAGTAGCGAATTTTAGATTAAAATGTATTTTTTGTTGTTAGAATTGGGTGTCAGGTAATGGCTAGTAAACAGAGTTGGTTAAGCCTAAGCCTGACACCTGTGTCAGCTATAGGGGTTTTCATGAAATCGTTCAAAATTATGCTCTATGGCCTGGTGTATTAAAGAACATCATCTACTAAAATTAACACTATTATATTTGTAGTGCTTCCAATACCTGACCCATGGTTCAGCTACTGGAATATTTAGAGTCAGCTACTGGTAACTTTTTATTTTGTTTTGTAGATTATCATGTCCAAGATATTGAGATATGATCGCGTGCAAATGCAGCAAGCCCTGTTGGCAGTTAAAAATAACAGCATGTCGGTTAAGGCTGCATCGAAACATTTTGCAGTACCAAAGACTACTCTGTACTACAAAGTTAAGGGTAAGTATCCTGAAAAGCGTCAAATGGGTCCGAAAACAAACCTTTCTGAAGAAGAAGAGCGATTGATAGTAAGGTGGATGTTTAAAAGTGCTGACAGAGGGTTTCCTGTTACCAAATCACAGTTGATAGATTCAATTCAGATGTATGTGAAAAAGTTATCCCGCAAAACTTCGTTCAAGGATGGAAAACCTGGAACAAAGTGGTTCAAGCTGTTCATGAAGCGACATCCTGAAGTTTCAGCTCGTATAGCTCAAAATCTAAGTAGAGCTAGGTCCTCTGTAACAGAAGTACATTTGAGAAAATGGTTTCAAGAACTAAAAGCTGACTTAAGTAATAATTCTGATGTCTTAGCTGATGGCACAAGAATATTCAATGTGGATGAAACCGCCATATTTTTAGCTCCAAAAGGAGAAAAGGCGTTGGTTAGAAGCGGAGATAAATCAGTTTATTCCTTTGCAAGTAACGACGATAAAGAATGTCTTACTTGCCTTTTGGGATCTAACGCCTTTGGAAAACTTATGCCCCCAATGGTGGTATTTAAGTATGAACGAATACCATCGGTAATTATAAATGAATTACCTGATAACTGGGCTTTCGGAAAATCCGAAACAGGTTGGATGACCAGTGAGACATTTTTTGAGTATATAGCTAATATTTTTTATCCGTGGTTGGTAAAGGAAAATGTCCAATTGCCAATTGTACTTTTCGTTGATGGTCATTCAAGCCACTTAACCTATTCCTTGAGCGAATTTTGTAACGAACATGGCATAATATTGGTTGCACTCTACCCCAATTCGACGCATATTATCCAGCCAATGGATGTAGCAATATTCAAACCATTAAAGCAATTCTGGAAGCAAGCAGTTCAATCTTTCAAAGTTAAAACTTCTGGAAAAAAGCTGAAACGTGAGAATTTTGCACCTCTTCTTGAGACGATATTGCAACAGCTAAAGTCCGAATCGTTTATTAATGGGTTTCGTCGTTGTGGACTTTTTCCCTTTGATGAAAATCCTGTAGACTATAGCAAATATTTTAAGGAAACTATAAATCAAAATATTGAAGTTGCTCCCGATGTTCCCATAGAACTGTTACGTATTCACTTTAACTTTTTGCAGTCTGAAATTGGCGAAGAAACAATTAAAAAATTTGAAGAAAACAATGTCGATACAATAAACCTACATTACCACAAATAACGTTAGTGAAGCAGATAGAGAAACAGGAAGAGTTCAACCACAGAATCAACAAATTGGAACTAGTGATGAAACCGTTTCAGAAGACAGACAAAAAATTGTCGAATTCCAAGATGAAGATGACAACATTGATACTTCCCATAACGAAGAGGCAGCAGTTCAAGAAACAAAAACTATACAAGCCCAAAAGGTAGAGAACAGAATAGAAACCATTGCGAATGTTGGGCCCCCTTCTGAAGGAAATTTGAACCAAGAAATTATAGAAAGTTCCAGGTCCAATGTAAGTTCATACGCAACTGCAGATGATATGCCAAGTCCTTTCAAGGGTTCATTCATTTTGCCTCAAACTAAACCGAAAAGCGTTAAGAAGCGTTTAGTAAAAGAACCTTTGCCATCGGTAGTTTCTGGTGAGAAGGGAAAACAATATTTTAAAAAGAAAGAAGAAGAACGAACAAGAAAAGAGCTAGAGAAAGCTGAAAGAAAACGAAAGAGGGAGGCAAATAAATTAAGCAGAGAACGAGAGAAAGAAAATGCGAAACGTAAAAATGTTGGCAATAGAGGAAAAGAAACCGCTAAAAAGCTCAAAGCAAATTCGATGAAAGATATCACCAATGAGTCGTCCGATTCATCGGTTGAAATAACTCTCGATCAGAAGAGAAGGTGATAACTGGGATGACCAGTCTATAGATAGTGTGGACCCGATTTCTAGTGAAGACACTTGAAAGAAAAAGATTTTGTTATTGTTATATATGATGACAAATATTATCCAGGACAGATAAAACAAATTAATAGTCTTGAAAATACATATTTGGTAAAAGCAATGGAAAAGAATGGTTCGAATTACAAGTGCCAGAAAAAAGAGAATATTTTATGGTATACAGTGAATGAAGTGGTGTGCAAAATTGGGATTCCGAAATTGATGAATACAAGAGGAAGTTTTTTGTTCGTTGAAATGACATCGTTTTCGAAATGACTTATAAATACTGTTATTCATTTAAAATAAAAGCTTCTGTTCATTTTGTTTTTGTTTTTCTCAAGCTTAAAAAAGAATCAGGCACTGGTGCCTATAAAGTCAGACTTAGGGCTAAGCGCAAAAGTTGGTGTCAGCTACTGGTTAATATAAGATAAAATTTTTCAAAAAAAACCAAAATCCAAATTTCTTCTTCAATTTTAGAGCATTTTGCTTACTACAAAATAAATACATTATACTTACAAGTCATTCCTGGCATGAGTTGCTGAATGTTTTATGTTTCATTTTCGTACACGATAAACCAAATTTATTCGACCCTTAGGGTGTCAGGTACTGGTACATTTACGTTATAACTTTTTATCTCCTGCATCAAATAACTGTAAAATTTTGCGCGGCTATTTCGCCATTACAAATTATCTAATAATATAGTATATATAATTCAATCTTAACATCAAATAACCTAACAATAAAACAAGGTAAACCATTAACATGACAAATATGACAAACACGGCTTCTACTTGTATTAATGTCGCTGCAATCGCTTTCTTCGCTTGTGAACGAAGTTTAGAGTATGTTCACGAATTCTCATGACCACACCGGATATATTTTAGCATTGAATTACTTTGATTAGGGCAGTACTAGAAATGACCACAACGCAAAAACAGCAAATTCTATGACCAGTTCACATATTTAGTGATAAAGTTATGCGCCAAAATACGCTAAATGTAGTGTGCATGTGGGTGCATTTTAGTCTAGAGGGATCGGCGTGCGACAAAAGAACTTTGTTATTGGAAAGTGCCGGCCTCAAATCACGGCGGGTGAAGTTTTTTTATCGTGCTTTATCGATTGCAATACATGATTATTTATTATTGGGGCCAATTTTTTATCGTACTTTTTTTTTGATTGTGCTTTATCGATTATTATACATGATTATTTATTATTGGAGCCAATAAATATACAAAAGAACATTTATTTTATGTAGATTGATGTTTAGAATATTTTGGTATGCCACACAATAGTGCCAAATGTCGAAAGAACGGGTCCAAAAACACAAAAGCATGATTTATTTTCTAACAAGTGTTTGAATTGAAGGAATTTTGTGGTTGCTGAATTCGATTCTTCGATCTGATCTTCTATCAAATGTTTCAATCAGTAATAGAATCAAATAAAACCTTAGCGACAATACAAAAATTTCACTTTTTAAAATCAGCACTAAAGGGCGATGCAGCTGAGTGCATTCAAGATTTAGCTATTATTGCAGAAAATTACGACAACGCATGGGCCATTCTAAAAGGACGGTATGACAATAAGAGATTCCACATTAAAAAACATATATTGGGGATTTAAGAATTGCCTCAATATAATAGCGGAAATACATCAGCTTTAAAACAAATCGTTAATGGTTTACAAAATCATGTTGTAAGAGCACTCAAAGCACTAGGTTGTCCTACAGAACATTGGGACGATTGGTTAGTTTGTGTTGTCAGTAACAAATTTGATTACGCAACAAATTTAGAATGGGAGTCACTTTTCAAAATCGATCAAATTCCGACATTTGCAGAATTGACAGATTTTTTGACACATAAATTGGCTACGTTAGAATCAGCTAAATCAGAAGTAAAGACCAAATCGAACAGGTATGTAAAATCAACATCTTCAACTCACTTATCTAATGCAGGTAAGACCTGTTACATATGCAAAGGAGAGCATTATATTTATAGCTGTCAAAAATTCTTAAAGATGCCGGTGAAGCAAAGAATTAATCACGTTAAAAGCACCAAGCTTTGTTTAAATTGCTTAAAACCGGGACATCAATCCAACAAATGCAGATCAAGTAATTGCAAGAAGTGTGACTCCAAGCAGAATACTTTATTGCATATATCTCGACTAACAGATTCAAAGGATTCAAATTCATCAGAATCAATCCTGGAGCCGCCTTCTAAATCTGTTGCTGTGCATTCAACACATCTGCAGTCCCGGGCAGTTTTGCATAATGTGTGTATAATGTAATGTAGTCTAATATGCTATGAAAAACAAAAAATTATTAATTGTGTGTATAAATTTTTAACTTGTTAATATCAAATGTCTTTTTACATGTAGTCAAAAGTTTTTGAAATATATATCAATTTAATGCTGCTGATGTGTTTTTAGTATGCAAAAATAATAAATAATCAGTGCTGAGATGCTCTATCTCAGGAAACAGTCCAGTGAAATTATTAAGAAGGCTCTACACATCGACCACATCGGTCGCAACAGATATACTAAAAGAATTACACACAGGTCATTTTGGCATAGTTAAGACAAAAACACTAGCGCGAGGTTACTGCTGCTGGGCGAACATTGATAAAGATATCAAACAAATAATTGTACAAATTGCAATTTAATTGAAAACGATCCCAGAAAAGTTGAAACTCACAGTTGGGAACCTGTGGCTAGACCTTTCCAACGTATTCATGCGGATTATGCGGGACCATTCCTAAATAATTATTTCTTCGTAGTTGTTGATTCTTATTCAAAATTTCCAATCGTAAATATAGTCAAGAATATGACGACTGAAACGGAAATTAAATGATAGCGAAATATTTGCTACTTTCGGAATACCTGAAATTTTAGTAACTGATAATAGATGACAAATTTGCTCTAACGAATTTATTTATTTTAAAATTGACTGCGCCATATCACCCCGGTATAAACGGTCAAGCAGAACGTTTTGTTCAAACTTTAAAGAATGCTTTGAGAAGCTTACAGAGCTCACAATCAAATTTGAACTTAAATCTCCGCAAACTATTGCTGCAATATAGAATTACTCCACATTGCGGGACACATAAATCACGGAACTAATGTTTAACAGGAAAATACGTTGTCGGTTAGATTTGCTAATTCCACAGAAAATTATTAAAAATGTAGACTATAATAAAAATAAAGAACTTAAAGAATTTAATGTTGATGCACATGTACAATGTAGAAATTATATAGGTAATTTAAGATGGAAGTTTGGTAAAATTGTAAAACGTATAGGGAAATTGCATTACATAATAAAATTAGATTCCGGTATAGAGATAAAAAGACATCTAGATCAAATCAGAAAAATCGGTGAACAAACTCCAAGAATAAATGACGACAAATTAGATTACTTTCCCCCTCCAGCGATCGAAGGCGAACGCGACTGCAATTCCTGAGAACCAGGAAGACACGCTGAGGACTCCTCCGCATGCACCACTCCAACTGCCCGAAGAGTATCAGCCTACTAAAAGGAATAGGATAATTTCACAAAAATTCAAGGATTTTGTAATGGATTAATTATGTATTTTAATTTTTTTTAAGGAGAGAGGGTGTTATGTATTGTAAATGTGTATACAGCGTAGTGTTTTAAGTTGCCTACTCTTTCATATGTGTATGTGTTAGTTCTTTTATTCGGCATTCCGGCTTCAGTTAGCAAGCAGTTAACATACAGTAACACAGTTACGTTTACCATTATACCTAAAAATAAGTTAAGTAAAAAATACTTATATTTCATCAAATGGTGTATCATTACAAATATACAAATACGGATCCGGCTTACGCGCTCGGACACAACACTTTAATTACTTTAATTCAATTAGTAAAATTTATAATGGTGCGCGCGATTTCTAGAGTTACAAGAAACAATTAAGTCTACTGTGCATTATTAGAATGTTGGAAGTAACCCCATTGTCCTGTTGATGATCGGAAATTTCATCAATGTGTATGATAAAAATATTGAAATTATTCGAAGACGTAGCGAAAGTGGTTAGCGGTGATAAAAATATCATCCCTTCAACAGTTATCGTCCTGACTAGATCCTAGGTTTAAGGGGCACATATTTAAAAATGCAAGTGTTTTAGAAAAAAATAAAGTAAGTGCGATAAGTGCAGTAGTGAGCCAACTTAATATGGAAGAAAGTAACCATTCTGAACAAATAGTTCATCACCCAGTTTTTTCACAATTTTCAATTTGGACGATTTTAGATACAGCTGTTCCTTCTTTACATCCTCCAGGCACAGTTAACTCTCGAGCTATTATAGAAGTTCCGCGATATTTAGAAGATGATGTGTTTTCGAGGAAAAGCAATCCACTAAAATGGTGGAAAGAACACCAACAATTTAATGCAAAGTAAATACTGCATGTTAGCGACATCGGTTCCATGTGAGAGGCTTTTTTCTAAAGGAAGCCACATTTTAAATAAAAGAAGAACACGGTTCAATTCTACTAAAGTTGAAAAATTATTATTTTTAAATATTAATAACCAATATAAAGATTTATAACAAACTACATATATGATTTGTTTTATACATTTGTATATGTTATTTCCAGAATTTATTTTTATTTTTAGTAAGGGTTTCATATTTATAGAAGCTTACATAATTTATTTATTATTTGTTATTTTTAGTTTTATTTAGCAATCCAAGAAATCGGCGGAGTTCTTTCACCGTTTTCGGCAGTGGATACTCCCGGATAAGTTCTGTCCGTTCCTTTAGTGGGAATATACCTCTCGCTGCTATCGTGTATCCCAAAACTGTCTTACCAGCGAGTTCAACAAAGAAGTCTTGAAGATTACGAACAGGATATCGGTCT
Organism: Protaetia brevitarsis; assembly: GCA_004143645.1. Classification (NCBI taxonomy): domain Eukaryota; kingdom Metazoa; phylum Arthropoda; class Insecta; order Coleoptera; family Scarabaeidae; genus Protaetia; species Protaetia brevitarsis. Next base: position 68,395 of record RXPK01000264.1, on the reverse strand, counting down.
GGTTTGGTGATGGCATTCAGCAAACGAAAATCGCCGCATGGACGCCCATGAACCGCCCCTTTTCGGTACCATGTGTAGTGGACCGGCCCATTGGCTTTTGGAGGGTCTACAAATTCCAAGTTGTACCATGTGTTGGAATTCCAATTTGGCGGCTGCTAACTTATCGGCTGGTAATCGTCGTGCTTTTGCTGTTATTGGTGGGTTTGTAGTCTTAATGTAGTGAACTATACCATGTTGTCGAGGCACTTGTGGAGTTGGTAGAATCTCGAACCATCGAAGATGTTGTGGAAGAATAGTTTGAACTGACAGTGCTGTCGAATGACAGGAGATTCCATTCACTCTCAATGAAGTAACTGCGTCGCGCAAACAACCATCCGGGATAGCGATTAAAAGTCCAAAATGACTTAAAAAGTTAGCACCTAAATTTGGAACTTGGAACCTTGGAACCACACTCGTGGTATAACTGAAATGTCTGCACGCAGAATCTTACAAGGAAAGCAATAGTGAATTCTTGTGTGATATATCTCTTGAAGCAAAACTTGGGATGAAGTGGCACGTCACACTTTTCGCAACGAAATTGTACTTTTTATGATTCAGCACATTTTTGACTGGTCGTTGTATATAATTAAATTAATTGTTGATACACATCAAACAACTACGAAAACGCGTATTTTCCAAAAGCATGAACGCACTTGGAAGGACCCTTCTTGGTGTCTTTCTGGTTAGTCTCTAATATATTTGCAGCCACAGCTCTCCTAAACTCTAGCTGATTCATCTTCCCTCCTTGAATTGGATGGGGTTGCCAAGCATTATGGACAGACATGTCCACCATCTGTGCAAAAAGTGGAAAATACCACTTCTTGTCTCGTATAGAGGTCCGATAAAGACTTATATTTTGGTCTCCTCTATCAACGCCGCCCATGTAAGTATTGTATTGTCTTATGATATTGGGTTGTTCGATACTTATGTGTTTGCTATCCTTCCGAGAATACCGTTTGACATGTCCCAAAGGAAAAATGCCAGAAAAGTTTGATGCGATTGTCACCGCACTATTATCATTCCATCGGCAAACAACAATACCCGCAGTATTATCATATCTATAGTCGAGTTGTTTCTCTTGATTTGCATTGCCAGAAAGCAACCTAGGAAATGTGGAATTCACAGGCGATTCTCGCGAATAATACCCGTAACACTTATGCCTCTTTTCTTCAATTCGTATAATAAATGAAGTGATGTAAAAAAAATTGTCAAAAAATAATTCAAAATAAATATTCTTCCATTTAGATATCAAAATATCTGTGTATTGGAATACTACACTTGAACCTAATAGCCCCACCTTATAGGCTTTCCCCTAATAAATTGTTTGTAGGAATGCCTGCCGAAGTATGGTATCATGGCTTCATCAATACTGTGCTGTTGTCTATAATGGGCTAAATCAAGAAATTTCTGTTAGTACGTAAATAGTGCACGAATCTTGCATATCTTGTCTATCAAGGCAACTATTGTCGCAAAAATGAAGAACTTCATTATATGAGAGAATTATCTCTAGATATGCTTTAAGTTACTAAACTGTTATGGTATCATGTCTATTTCTCAATACATGACCTTTTTGGAAAGAACTACGGTAACCATTAAAATAATCACTCCTATAAAACATTTTAGTTCTGAAACATATATTCCAGCTTCTATGTTTTTTTGGAAAGCATATGTATTGGAATATGTAACGATGCAATCTATTACTTCCGCATCAAAAAAGCTTTCAATTGCAGTGGATTAAATGAAAGTATATTATATATGCAATGTTTAATCAGATGACGAAAGATTAATGCATATATTAAAGGATTACAATATACAATGGTATATTTATCAGATCTTAACGTATATTATAAACTGCTTATATGCATTGGAACGAACTCTCCACCAAGCAGGAAGAAAAAAACGACAAGACGTGACGCCGCGACAAAATGCACATAGCACATAGCCACATCACAGTGGTTACAACCTGACAAAGGAAAAAAAAAGACTACTTCCTGCGTGGCGCTAAGTTAGAAAAAACAATCTTTGATTGTTAACACATTAACACTTTCAAATAATTGCATGGGAGTTAGGTTGTTGATGGGCCCAGCTGGTTTATACCATTCGTAAGACCGTGGAATAATATCCTCAGCAACCCATGACACTTTTCCTTTGAATTTCTTCGATGGTGGCGAAAGCGTTTCATTATTACCGCGTAACAGAGTTGCACCAGGAAAAAGTTGTGCTAAAGGTACATCGTCAGAATCACGCAAATTTTATTCTTCATCTGAGATCTCCGCAGGTAGTATGGAATCATCATCTATTGACGTACAATCGTTCGCAATCACTTCTACTTCGTTTCTCAACTGGCTTCCAGGAAGATTATGTAGAGCTGTGAAGTCTTCATCACTCGAATCGCAGTCAGTAACATCGTCATTTGCATTTTCCGGCGGATAGATCACAATTCCATCTGGTGGAACAGGCAGTATATCAAGATTCTCTAATTCTTCCAATAATTCGTGCAATTTTAACGGTTTCCTATACCGAAATATTTTTATAGTAATGCATCTTACTACTGTCCTTTTAAAAGGACAACGGATTTTTTGAACGTTTTATGTGTACAACATAGCACAAAAAAGTGAACAAATGAAAGTAAATCACTGTTATATATTAGAAGTTGCTCAATAAAGTGTTTTTAGCGTATTTTGTATCTAGTTACATAAAAAAAACTTACCTCCATTCATACATATTCATTGTAAAAATAATCACAATAAGTAAACGCTTGAAACAACCTCACACAAGTCTCACCAATGAAAATAATAGTGTCCGTTAATTATTCCGACACATTTGAAAATATCTCTATCACGACTTCTGTTAAAAAAACTGTCGAACTAAGTGCAACCCACTGAATATTTAATTGCCTTTTAAAAGGGCAGTAGTAACATCTGGGTTAAAGTACTAATTTGTTTTTCTAGTCGAGATAATTTATCATTTTCAGTTGAGAGACAGACATAGCATTGTTCGTGCCAGATACATCTAGGATTTTATCACCCATGCATGCTAAGGTATTTAAATCGTCTTTACTCGGTGCGAGAATAGAACTTACAGTAGTGGCCATAATTATAGCAACAGATTAAATATCAACATTATTACAGAAATTAAAATATTTTCACGTATGAAACCGGTATTTGTAGTTATATTTCTGATTTACAAGAAATAATAAATAATGAAAGGATACCGGTAAAACAAAGTGTATTTTATATTGCAATTTTAGTAATTGCGCGTTGGACAAAAATATAGCAACGCAGAGAGGCACGTGTGAATTCGCCGTTATATGACTGTAAAACTGAAACGTATCAAGATCACGATTATAATGTATCGAGGGTTTAGTCACAGAATAAACAGAAGTGACAACAAGCCATCGCAAGATTTGTGCGCAGACTCCGAATTCCCATTTAGTGTTTGTTTATATTTTCACATTTGTTTATATCTTATCGATGGTTATTGCACCTAAATTTGTACATTAATATATACGGTCTCTATGGTTAAGTACGTTTCTCTTGTGTGGTGCCTAAAATTTAAAATTAAAACTAAATATTATAAATTTTCATTTCGAAGAACATAGGGTCAACGACCTTTCTCAACATAATGGAACGCACTCTTACTTTGCACACACGATATTTCGGAAACATTTTGAAACGAAATCGCGCAAAAACATGGCGGATTGTTCTCAAAACGAGACTCCTCGATAACAATAGAAAGATCAGCTGTTGTCAATTCTGTTTATTCTGTAGTGTAGTATGCTGCTAGTAATGGGTCGCGGCAAGTCACTTTCTGATGATGCAAGAGGGAGGATTGTTCGTGCCTTTCTTACCAGTATGAAACAATCTGATATCGCAAAAAGTTAACCGATCCCTTTCTATCATCTCGAAGAATAAGGGAACATTTTAAAGAAATTGGAGGAATTGAAATGTCTGCTAGAGCAATACGAAGGAGACTTGTCCATGCTGGTTTGTTTGCTAGACGCCCTGCTAAGAAACCGTTATTGTCGAAGAAAAACCGGCGAAGCCGACTACGTTTTGCAAGAAATCACTTACACTGGACATTTGACATGTAGAAAAGAGTAGTTTTCAGTGACGAGTCGAAATTCAACTTCGTTCACGCGGTGAAAGATTGAATAAAAAATACGTTTGTCCTACTGTTAAACATGGAGGTGGTAGCGCCATCGTATGGCGGTGTTTTTCTGGGTATGGAATAGGCCCTCTACACCGCATTGTTAGTACAATGGACCGCTTTATTTATCGAGATATTTTAAGGGATCACCTTCCATATACTGAAGAAATCATGGCACTAAGACATCAATTTCAACATGATAATGACCCGAAAGACTCGTCCAAGTTAGTAAGAGAATGGTTAGGGAACGAAAAAATTGCTTTGATGCAATGGCCTTCGCAATCTCCCGATCTCAACCCAACCGAGAATTTATGGGAGATTGTTGATCGCAAAATTCGTTGCTGAACGTACGCAAACGTTAATGATTTGTTTAAAGCGTGCAAGAAAGTTGGACAGCCATAGATAATGACGTCATCAATAAATTTTTATAATCTATGCCTCGTAGGTGCGCAGAAGTAATTAAAATGAATGGTTACTTTACAAAATATTAGACTTCTTTGTCGCTTGAAGTAAATTATTTGTGTTTCTCTTGTATGTTGCTATAATTTTGTCCAATCAAATAAACCATTTTCCGAAACAAATAGTTTTATGTTTTGCAACTAGCCGTACTTTGTTTAAATAAAGTTTTCTATTACAACATGAATATATTGCTTTAATTTCCACTTTTTAATGAGATTGCGTTGTGGTCATTTCTAGTACTGCTCTAATCAAAGTAATTCAATGCTAAAATACATCCGGTTTGGTCATGAGAATTCGTGAACATACTCTAAACTTTGTTCACAAGCGATTGCAGCGACATTAATACAAATAGAAGCCGTGTTCAGCCGTGTTTGTCATTTGTTGGTTAGGTATATATATTAGATATGTACTGTTTAATGGTTTACCTTGTTTTATTGTAAGGTTGATATTTGACGTTAAGATTGAATTATATATACTATATTATTAGACAATTTGTAATGGCGAAACAGCCGCGCAAAATTGTACAGTTATTTGATGCAACAGATAAAAAGTTATACTCGTTATCCGAATACATTCCCACATATCGTTCAAAATATAATGGTTGTTTGTAATGTTTTTCCCTATGTGTTAGCGCTGCCGACGCAATTTGTGCATTTACTTTGTCCATATCATTGAAAAGTACAAGAAAATCGTCATCATCATCTTATTGCTGTAATGTAAGCAGCAGAACTATTTGCTCCAGATTCAGATTCATATTATTTGTGATTTCTGAGGTTAAGATGGGATGATTAGAATACTGACACACACAGCCACCAACATAGAACTCCGTTTTGGCGTTATGTTAGTGACCATGTTTATATCAAACGTCAACATTTTTTTTTTGACGTGAACGTGTCGTTACCAAATTTTGTCATCATTGACCGAATAGTCCACCGCCAAAAAACGCTACATGTCAGCAATCTCTGCATCAATCGATTTCAACACATAATGGTACTTGGTAGTTTCATTGGTAATACCTGAAGTGATAAATTGTGACTCAATCTGAAGTGGTTACTTCAGAGTTCTTACGTTATGTCGCCAGAACGGTGGAATTCTTATAGCCACACGTGCTATGCTATTCTTTGTGTCGTTGTCTAGCATGATTTTGAAACGTAACGTTTTTTGTTCGTTTCCACGTCGGGTCACCAATACGGGCTAGTTTCCAAAATTTCTAGTAAAAAGGTTCACAAAATTAACACGCCACTTGAACAATACGAATATCTTTTATTAGCTTTTAATACCGCAAATAATACTGACTGGTTCTTACAAGTAGTCGCAAGATCAATGAGTCATGTGGAGAGAGAGCACACAGTCACACACACCCGAGCCACAGTATAGAAATATATCAGTAATGACAGAACCCCTTTTTATGAATGAAATTCTTCGTCCTATTTTAAGGACCTTGATCACATTGATGCTACGGAGTGCACGGCCACGCGCATCCTATGCGTCTACCGGAAAATGTAGGAACATTTAAAAATTTGATCTCTATGCTTTATAGCGGAGGTTATGTCAAAGTTATATCATATATTTATTATTGAATTAGTCGAAATTTAGTAGATGCAAGAGAAAGAGTCGCTGTAAGAATATTAGCTGTGAATTATAAACATGCAATGTGCATATAACCAATTTTTTTTGTAGAAATGTTTTAATAAATTGACATTTCGTTATTATTTATACTATAACCTATAATAATAACGCAACTGTAAGTAAACATTATAAAAGTGTAGAAGTGAATTTATTTACCTGATCGCAAAATTTCCTATATATTCAAAATTATAAAAATTGCATAAAATAAGCCACTTTATTTATAGTGGCATTTTTGATTGAAATTTAGTGATATACCTAGTTGATAGCACTTAATCTATTGAAAATACCGATCTGTTTAAATTTCTATTGCTGTAATTTATTATATAATTAACTAAGAAGAAATACCTATCATATGGAAACGTCGTTCTCCAATATTTTTACAAAATAATGTGAATTTTTTAAGTCTGGCTTCTCAGAAAAAATATGCATTGTCTGGATTAGAAAGCTTTCATGATACAGCAATGCTACACGATATACTGGACATTTTTGATTGGGCTTTTGCCAGTTAATTTCCAGGTAAAAGTAAACAGTTAATATTGAAAGACATAAGTAGTTGAATAGTTATATTTGCTTTGCCTACAATATAGACAATGAAAAATATTACAAAACAGAAAGTTTTCATTAGAGATTACATACAAATGTACTGGTCAACAATTTATTCCAGCAACGAAAGTAGGAAGTCGAAAGTTATTTACATATTGATATAATTGACAACTTTATAATTTATATGGCTTTGTCACCTCCATTTTGTCAAGCTTTTTCTGCCGATTTCACACGTGCTTCTATTTAATGTGTACCCTGAAACCAACATCTTTGAATTCAAAACTTCAATGTGTAAAATAGTCGCATTCTTGACATGATGTTCAAAATTAATAGAACTGAACTGTGCTATGATTTTTTCCAAACACTTCAGTTGTGGTGACACTAATTCAAAATTATTAAAAAATATTTTCTCTAATATTATGACATAAAAGAAAGTGTTTTTATTTTTCCAATTTTCTGCTTATTCGCTACTTCATATAACCTTTAAATGGCAAAATAACGTTGAATCGTCTAACTGATCGTGTTGCTGGGAAAACCTTCAACAAACATCACAATTGTTAAACATTTAAACATTTCCATATCAAATATCCACAAATGTATCGCAACGAATTTTGCGAAAAAACTTAAATTGTAATTTATTTCTCGCACTATTCTTGCAGTTGGGAGTATGCCAACGATTGTAACCAATGCAGGTAGTTGATCCAAATTCCTCTGGTTCCATCATCAAGCATCACCAATGATTGCTATGATGTATTGCTACATTACACCTTTAATAAAAACAAAAGATTAAATGTTGATCTCTCGGGTACTTTTTACTGTAAACATTGAAGTGCACTTCATACTTTAAAACACCTTTTCTTAGTATGTGGTGTTATTAGTCCCATAGTTGTAAGTATTATTGACATTTTAAGTTACAATTGATTATATTAAAATACTTATGAATGATCACTTAAAACTGAACACAAGAAACGTATGTAAAACTGTCTATGAAAAAAATAATTATAAATGTTGTGGCTAATACACCGTATACGTAAACCAAGAATCACAAATAAGAGATCAAGAGAACAAACGAAATTTAAAATAAATGGGGGTGAACATCATAGCGACATAACATAAGTGCCTAAACGTGGTATTTAATTTATCGTGATTGATACATACACATACATACGTGCTGCTATAAATACTAGCACCCCGCAAAATTTTCTTGAATGAAATGCACGATCTACACGATTCACGTGCTGCGCAATACTATTTATTATGACGGCCACGCTTATTTTACTACGATTCGAAAACGGACGAGAGCGGGAACCAATCCTGTCTCTACTGTTATCTTTTATAGCTGTGCCCGAGCGGTACTTATTCGGCGTCGATATAGACAAGGATAGGAACATTTTAGATATGCGGATTAGACGATGTCGCATCTAATTTGTTACTCATTTCAATACCTGCCATTTTGATACATGTGGGTGGAACGACTTGGAAACATTAGGCACAGTCATGGCACAGTTCACGCTACCGACGCTACTATCGTAGTATCATATTATTCGATCTATGTGAGTTGCGAGTGCCATAGAGGTTACGTAAAAAGTTTTTTTTTTAATTTTTTAAGATTAATCGGTATATTGTTTGTTTTATTTAGTATAGTTGTTTTATTTTCTTTTTTTGTACTTGGTTATATTTTTTTTTATACATATAGTCGTATTATTAGCGTTATAGACTGCTGATCGGTTTTAAATATTAAATATTTTTATTTAAAGGTGTGCTACTTTGTGATGTATGCGCAGATATTTATCCTTATGCTGTGGTTTTCCAGATTGTAGATTGACCTGATGCGTTCCTGTTTGTAAAATAACAAGAAGGTTACTGACACCGGAGAGCGATGTTGAATTTTAGATGAGCATCATTTTTTTCTAAGTAAAGCTGTCATAAGAGCATATTTACGAATTAGACTGTTTAATCTTGCAAAGACCTACACTGAAGATGTGCATACAAGGTGATTCAATTAGAAAAAAATTAAATAAGTTAATATTATTTCATTATCATCAATAAAATTTCATCAAAACTGTTTTCGATTTTTTTTTTCTAGAAAGTCTTCGGTATAACCCAATATGTATAGTTATCGCACATAATTAATTTATTATATGTCGTCGAACAAAGTATAAAATGTAATATATATGCATAAGTAAAACATGATTAAGCTTTTAACTAATTGCAATAAGTGTTTCTATTTTATATAAGAATTTGTATATAATTTACTATAATGGGAATATTTACTACATTCATTTATGCAGAAGAATATTTCATAATAAATACAATATCCAATCGAACTAAAAAAATTGTTAAATGCCAAACATACCTATTCTTATAATACACTTCTACATACACAATTATTTTAATTTATCTCAATATAACAAACAATTTTTATAAAAAAAATAGCCTTAAGTACAGCTCTGGCAACAATACGGGTGCTGAGATCCATCAATGGCTGCTCGTTAGTTGATGTACCTCGCGCAGGTCGATTCGCTATTTGTTTTATCCTTGTCTATGGCGTGAACTCAGCCACAGCCGAATGATTATTATTATCTCTGTCGAATGACGGAGCGAAAAGTAGCTTCCTCTAGTGTCGTCGACACCTAAACAGCTGCTTTATTCACTTTATGGAATAAATTGATTTCCTGAGTTTAATGCACAACACATCTATCTGTAGAGCCCAAGTTACTAAAGGTCGGTTTAGACCAAAAGAACACAGGGCTAGAGCAAGAGCGAGAGCGTTCTTTCATGATATTTTATTGTAAACAATAATTCTTTTCCGCAATTTACATTAAAATAATATAATGTCTGTGAAAATCTGTAATGTTCTGAAGTGTGTGCTGCGATAGTAGAAGCACTACGTGATTATTTGNTAAACATGTTTTTCTTTTTTATTTTATGAGCATAGCTAAAAGTGTTTAATATCCATAATCAGAATTCAATACAACTATAACTTTAGAAACTGAACAAATCCAATCTGTCAAGGTTTATGATACTATTGAACACTTTTGAGGTTGCTTTAAATTAGAAGAAAACATATTTTGCAGTACCGTCAGCATGTAAAATATTATACTAATATAATCAAATTATTTGAAAAACATACAACAGAAGTATTAGAAAATTATATAATATAAATATTAAAAAATGCATATAAAAGAAATATTAGAATAGCATATTAAACCCATATTACAAAGTAATATGCATAAAATTCAAATTATTTAAAAAACTGTCGTTTATGATATAAAAAAAATATTTAATTTTCATTTAAATATTATTTTTGTGCTGCTTGGGATGTAACGACAAGTTGCTTATAGCGTCCGAATTGTTAGTTCCCGAGTAATTTGTATGTAATATAAATTCTAACCGCTTGTAAAGACCCCTCTTTAACGATGACAAAGTCGGATCTAACGTCGAAATATTTAGCCTGCTTTTATATATTTTAGCTAAACTAACCTACACCCACAAACTTACTACAATTTTTTTTAAATCTCGTATTTCTTTGCTTCTCCATAAACTTTTAAGGCAAGGCCGCACCGAGAATGGCCGTGGGTGGTGAAGGTGACGGGCAGTGGCGTGTAAGTGGTGTCACCACAGAATATCTAACCAACAAACACACGTCACAGTATTTTATAGAAATAACTCAGTATGACAGACCCCTTTTATGAATGAAATTCTTCGGTCTATTTTAAGACTTGATCACTTGATGCTACGGAGTGCACGCGCCACGCGCATCCTATGCGTCTACCGGAAAATTATAGAAACATTTAAAAATTTATCTCTATGCTTATAGCGGAGGTTATGTCAAGTTATATCATATATTATTTATTGAATTGGTCGAAATTTAGTAGATGCAAGAGAAAGAGTCGTGTAAGAATATTTAGCTGTAATTATAAACATACAATGTGCATATAACCAATTTTTTTTTGTAGAAATGTTTAATAAATTGACATTTCGTTATTATTGATACTATAACCTATAATAATAACGCAACTGTAAGTAAAATTATAAAGGTGTAGAAGTGAATTATTTACCTGATCGCAAAATTTCCTATATATTCAAAATTATAAATTGCATAAATAAGCCACTTTATTTATAGTGGCATTTTGATTTGAAATTTTAGTGATATACTAGTTGATAGCACTTAATCTATTGAAAAATACCGATTCTGTTAAATTTTCTATTGCTGTAATTTAATCTATATAATTAACTAAAAGAAATTACCTTATCATATGGAAACGTCGTTCTCAATTTTTTACAAAATAATGTGAATTTTATTAAGTCTGGCTTCTCAGAAAAAATATGCATTGTCTGGATTAGAAAGCTTTCATGATAACAGCAATGCCTACACGATATACTGGACATTTTTGATTGGGCTTTTGCCAGTTAATTTCCAGGTAAGAGTAAACAGGTTAATATTGAAAGACATAAGTAGTGAATAGTTTATATTTGCTATGCCTACAATATAGACAATGAAAAATATTACAAACAGAAAGTTTTCATTAGAGATTACATACAAATGTACTGGTCAACAATTTATTCCAGCAACGAAAGGTAGCAAGTCGAAATTATTTACATATTGATATTAATTGACACTTTATGTAGTTATATGGCTTTGTCACTTCCATTTTGTCAGCTTTTTCTGCCGATTTCACACGTGCTTCTATTTAATGTGTACCCTGAACCCAACATCTTTGAAATCAGAAACTTCAATGTGTAAAATAATCGCATTCTTGACATGGATGTTCAAAATTAATAGAACTGAACTGTGGTGACACTAATTAAAAAGTATTAAAAAATATTTTCTCTAATATTTAAATAAAAGAAAGGTTTTTTTTATTCTCAAATTTCTGCTTATTCGCATGTTCACATGCCTTTAAATGGCAAAATAACGTTGAATTGTCTAACTGATCGTGTTGCTGGGAAAACCCTTCACAAACATCACAATTGTAAACATTTAAACATTTCCATATCAAATATCACACCAACGTATCGCAACGAATTTTGCGAAAAAACTTAAATTGTAATGATTTCTCGCACTATTCTTGCAGTTGTGAGTATGCCAACGATTGTAACCAATGCAGGTAGTTGATCCAAATTCCTCTGGTTCCATCATCAAGCATCACCAATGATTGCTATGATGTATTGCTTACATTACAACCTTTAATAAAAACAAAAAATTAAATGTTGATCTCTCGGTTATTTTTACTGTAACATGAAGTGCACTCATACTTTAAAACACTTTTCTTAGTATGTGGTGTTATTAGTCCCACTAGTTGTAAGTATTATTGACATTTAAGTGTACAATTGATTATATTAAAATACTTATGAATGATCACTTAAAACTGGACACAAAAACGTATGTAAAACTGTCTATGAAAAAATAATTATAAAATGTGTAGCTAATACACGTCACGTAACCAAGAATCACAAATAGAGATCAAGAGAACAAACGAAATTTAAAATAAAATGGGGGTGAACATCATAGCGACATAATATAAGTGCCTAAACGTGGTATTTAATTTAATCGTGATTGATACATACACATACCATACGTGCTGCTATAAACATAGCACCCGCCAAAATTTTCTTGAATGAAATGCACGATCGTACACGATTCACGTGCTGCGCAATACGATTTTTTATGACGGCCACGCTTTTTTACTACGATTCGACAAAAGGACGAGAGCGGGAAGCCAATCTGTCTCTACTGTTATCTTTCTATACTGTGGCTAAACTAACGTACACCCACTAGGCTCACTACAAAAAAATTTAAATCTCGCATTTAGTTGCTTCTCCATAAACTTTTAATGGAAGCTCGTCGTGACACACACACACTGTATATATACATCAATTTATTTGGATTATTATCATCCTAGGAAGCACTGATATATGTACATCGTTATCGGATATTCATATAGGTGCTGCTAGGTACTATTCTTGAAAATATTTGATTATGCTGCATCGGAAATATTTTGGATTAAATCAACGAGTTGAATTACACTTACGCTCTGGCGAATTCACCTGTTCTATTCCTACATTTCCTACCACACGTTGCATACGTTCGGAAGCACCAGTCGATGCTATTTTTTTTTAATACGCAACAGAAGGTGGCGCTGTCATATCTTACGAGGAACCGTATAGTTTGTGGTTTTGTCATTTGACGCCAAAACTTGTTTGCGGCTGGATAGAGACACTCTCGGTGTATATAGTCGTGTAGTCGCATGCCTTTCAGTTTCGGATTTGCTATCGCGTGAATCGGTTTTAAAGTGCTAAACGTGAAACGACCTGTTGTTTCTAATTATTTTGCGAGTTTTAAAAACCCTGTTTGAAATGTGAACCGATATTATCTAATAGACAACGGTGCCTCTTAACATTTTTCAAAAGGGATTTTAAACTAAAAACGATGTTGCGCAAAATGTGTGCGGGTTTGGGAGCCGTTTGTGCTTTTTTCAAAATGTGGATGTTGTGCGCTCTGCTTAGTTCGTTCAATTTGGCATATGCACAAGGTAATTTTTGATTTCTTTATATTTAAATCGAATTATACGTGTGTGCTTTGCATAATTTCTCCTGGAGCGTTTAAAATAAGTATGCGAAATGCAAAACATGTTATGAATCAAAATTTTATCTTTATTGAAAGATAATGTTGAAACTATAATCTTTATCCACTATCGTCGCGAAAAAGGTCGCCTGGTATTTAAGAAAAGTTTTATTTTCGTGAAGGTAATCGCCGTTCAGGGTGCTCGGTTTTAATACTAGGTATTTTATTATGGTCTTTGCTTATAATATCCACTAAAATTGATACCAGAACATCTAATAAATTAACTTACAAAATGTTATCCTTTTTACCTGTGCAAATTTTATTCACACATATTTTATTATGAAGAGAAAGAAACGTACCTTTCCATTTATACATGGAAATTAATTAGAAAGTGTTTATTATTAATTCAAGATATTATTATACGAATGTATAAATTTTGTGATTGTAGTTTACGTAAGGTAGGTTTGAGAACTAGTTCAGCTTTGATTACGGATTTATATAATTTTCTGAAATCTTTTAGTGATTATTGAAACGATTTTATTAGAGAGATTTCACTGATTTTGTAATATTGCTTAACATTTATTGTGAAATGCGAAATTTTAATGTGCATTTATATAGAGTATTTCAGACCAGTCATTAATTAAAGGTTAAAAATATTGGTGGATATCAGTGATCCCCCAACTTAATATCGTTATTTGTCTCTTAGTGTTGTGAGTATCCGAATTAAAATAATCGTTGATTCCGATTCTTAAAATCCGATTCGGAATCGGGTGATTCCGATTATATTAATCTACCGAAACTTTTGGGTAGGTGTTCATATAGGTACATATTCGTATAAATTGTGTGATTTTGGAAATACTCAAGTTTCCGGTTTTGATTTGATCATCCAAAATTTTCCATTTTTAGTTTATTTATTTTAGTTTATTTTATAAGTTATACTTAGTTAGTAGTTACTTTTGTACTCGCTTATCTCTCAATTAATATGCTATTATTATTATTATTATAAAATTTATTATCTGAACTGACGGACGATGTTTGTTGTTCATAGATGTTGTGCACATTTAAATCACACAGTCACATTCGCTCAATATACTAGTAATAAAAAATATATAAGTTATCTGCAACAAAAGTTTATTTGTTGCAGATAACTTTAATAGGGATTTAGTTACGTATAAAATAAACACGAAATATGATCCCGTATTCCACCGCGCTTATTGAAATCCATTTGAAATCATCCGAATACGTGCAACTTATACGAGTATCTCTGGTGGATTATGGAATCGGAATATTATTCCAAATATCATGGTCTTCCGATTCGGGTATTCCGATTATTGAAATCATCCGAATATTTACAACACTATTGTCTCTACTTAATTATTTTTTTTTGTGAGAGCCGTTTGAAAAAGAACCTCCAAAAACACTAGTAACTCTTAGGAGCGGTCGAATAGATGATTATCCAGTTGGTGTAGACGCTATCAAAAGCGTCTTTACACCAAATTAGAGACTTTTTTATTTGGTGTTTTTCCGTGATTTTAGCAGGAGTGTTACACTTTAATAGATGACAAATATTGATCCATACAAGAAAAAAATAATCTTTATTTGATGAGGTTTATTTAAGATTAAAGTATGAGTTACGCGCGGCGTAATAAAGTATCATAGATACGGATGCGAAATGCAAGCTAAGTAGATTTAACAATATAAAAAGGTATCAAATAGAATAAGAAAGAGAGTCTAAATATTGACATGAAACTGTGAACTTCATTGTTAGTTTAAGCTCCAATTTTATTGTAATACCGTTCTTACAAGGGAACACCGGCGGGTGTCCCCCTCCGATTTGGATGAAACTTAACAGATCGAAAGGGTACCTTAAAATAAGAGACACGTATTTTTTTTATCGCGTATCCGATTTTGGGGTACAGCCCCCTCCAAAGTTTGGACGATTTTTCAATTTTTGCAAATATTTCCTAAATTATAACAGATATTACATTTTCTTCTTAACATAAATTTGCAGCAATTGCATGGCCCTAAGGGTGGCGTCGTCCGTATTCGAAAAAGTTAATAACGGGGGACGGGGTACCCCGCACCCCATTTTTTTTACATTTTTTCTTTTTCTTATTCATCAAAGAAGGCGATTTTACATAGAATACGATGATGTATTACAAGTTTAGAAATTAATAATTGTAAAAATAGAAAAAATAATAATAAAGCTTCAAAATTAATAAACTTGTCTATTGATAATAATCAAATGAACTATAACAGAAATAAGTTTTTATCCTTAACATAATTTCAGCATAATACATGGTCTCAAGGTAGATATCTTCATAAAAAAGATAACGGGGACGAGGTATCCCATACCCGCATTTTTTTAATAATAAGTTCATTCATTATTCATCAAAAAAAGATCGCTTTACATAGAAAAAATGGTAATAAATTTGGAGGATTAATAATAAAAATAATTGTAATAATAATATAGTATACATTAACAACATTATTTGTTATCGTTACTCCGCTGCTCTCCTTACTTAAATATTTCTTAATTTAGAATTGTACCTACTCGACAAGCTATGGTCAAACTTTCTATGCCTACTAACTTATACTATATTACTATACTTTATCGGTGGTAGCAATATAAATCGTTTTATCAACTGCAGTTAGTGACTGCGTTTTATAAATTTCCTTAATAAAATGTTATTCATTCTTAGAATACCATAATCCTTTAGTGCGTATATATGAACAAATTTGCTACACAGGACGAGGATTAAAATACCATACATATATATTTTTAATTTATTTCAAGTTTTTCGTGCAATGTAGGTGTACAATGGAGCATAAATATAACTAATGTGTTTGTAACGATTATAACATTTCAGAAACAATAGAACAGAATTAGAAAAACATTATAATGCTTATAAATGTTTAAATACATGACATACTATAATGCGATTACTGGATATATGTATTGCAATAGCGAACAAGATCAATATACATACAGTAATTAAGCTATTTAAGTATTACAGTAGTGATAGTCTGTGTAAAAGTGTTTAAAACACAGATTTTGTTTGCACCATGAACACCGCACAATAGCTGGTTTATAGCAAATACAACACAAGGGTGTAGACTTCGCATCTTTGTTAAAACAAAACTCTACAGGATTTTTAACGGGTCCAGGCCTTTCCTCAACGTATCCACTCTTATAACCACGAGTACTTGAATACGTCGAAAAATCTTTGGGAAGAAAACTGATTATGGGTTAGGGATTGGCAACTTAATAATATTATTTCTCTGATGTAAATCTATGTCGTAGTTCATAAGAATCACTATATCCGAAAAAGTTCTAACAATTTTTTCCACAGTCTAAACAATATACATTCTAGAAGTTGTACCATCGCTGTCGTTTTTTTTTATTAAAAAAATGTGGGGGTATGGGGTACCCCGTCCCCCGTTATTAACTTTTTGCGAATACGGAGGACGCCACCCTTAGGGCCATGCAATATGCTGCAAATTATGTTAAGAAGAAAATGTAATATCTGTTATAATTTAGGAAATATTTGCAAAATATGAAAAATTCGCAAACTTTGGAGGGGGCTGTACCCCAAAATCGTGCGGATACGCCGATAAAAAAAATACGTGTCTCTTATTTTTAAGGTACTCTTTCGATCTGTTAAGTTATCATCGAAATCGGGAGGGGGACACCCGCGGTGTTCCCTTGTTAGTGCCGTTTAGAACTACAAATATATTTGTTAACAAGTTTTTAAAGTGTTTTTAAAAACTCCCCGCTCTACCAGAGCCTGTTAACTTATGTATTACATACATCCAATACTGGTACTCTTCTGGTTTTTGCGCGAGTACTTTTTCTTGTCAAAGAGAAGTAATTGAAGGTCTGGGCAATATCATTTTTTATTGACACAATTTTGAAAGCCTTTCCTGACACATTGTCCAAACGCAAATAAATTTTAATTAGTTTTTTAACTTATTGGAACTTCCTTCATTCTTTATAGAAGCACGCTTTGGAGCGCTTTCTCAACACATTTAGAAAAATATCTGACAACTACTTTCTTTATAATATGTTGAAGAACTTTTAATGGGTGTGATGATTCAAAATCTTTTAATAATGGATTCAGATTCCTTAACCAATTGACAACTAGATACGTTGGTTACATTCTTCTTTAACATCTGTTAAACTAATTTGTAAATGTGCGCAGGCTTTTTTCATTTTAGAATTTTGATAATCGTTCAAATGGAATAACTAGTGAACTTTGACATTTATTTTAAATAGTTCCTCATCAGGATCTTGTTTCCAACTTTCTAACGTCTTCTTTCTCCGGATCGGAGTGATTCCAATATTCTAAGCTACCCGTACTACATTTGGAGATTAACCAGAATATTTTAAATTATCTGCTAATGGAATTTGCATAACATTACATACAGGTAATCGTCTTTTCTTTAGCCAAGATTAATAAGTTGATCAAAATAATCGGGTTTATTTTTAGCTTGCTAAAAATGATTTATTTTTTGGGTCCAGAGTTTCTGACATTCTATTACACAGTCTTCAGTGATGGTCCCAAAAAGGACCTTGCTGAAAAATAGAGACAAGTCCACGAAATCACAAAATGTTGTCGTTTTTGCATCGACCAATGCAGAGTGATAAGGTTTATAATTCATAAAATCTATAAAATAAAAATTGAAGTTATCCCTTTTTGTATACTCAGATTCTTTAGTGTTCCTTCAGTGCACAAACGGGAGCCTTGTTACTGTACTAAAATGATTTCCAATAAGCTTTAGTAGTTCTTTAGTTTCTGCTTTGGTGCTCCCCCTATGAAGGTCTTTCTATGGATTTCCTTGGTAGTATTGTTCTAGCATTCTTTATGTTCCCTTTTAACAAAGTATTTTTACCTAAGAATTGATCGAAATAATCGGGTACATTTTTGGCTTGCTAAAAATGGTTTATTTTTTGCGTCCAGAGTTTCTAAAATCCTATTACACAGTCTTCAGCGATGGCCCCAAAAAGGACTTTACTGAAAAATGGAAACGAGTCCACGAAATTACAAAATGTTGTCGTTTTTGCATGGACCAATGCAGAGTGATAGGTTTTATAATTTATAAAATCTATAAAGTAAAAATCACTTCAGTGAAAATTGGAGTTATCCCTTTGTATACTCAGATTCTTTAGTGTTCCTTCAGTGTAAAAATGAGCCTTGTTACTGTATTAAAATGATTTCCAATAAGCTTTAGTAGTTCTTCAGTTTTTCTATGTCTATTTGCTTGGTATTGTTCTAGCATTCTTTATATTCCCTCTTAACAAAGTCAACATAATTGTAGCCTTCGTCCTGGAAAATAATTATTAAAACTGTTTTTTTCATGGCCTAAACTTTAAAAATCTCCATACAAGATTCACTAGTTAATTTAATCAATTGAAATAAACCAGTACCAGTATGAATGATAAATGAAATAAGAAATTGTAATACCTTTTCAATAACAAATAAAATGTTATATTTCAATGAATGTAAATTGAATGTGATTTCATCAACAGTAACATATTGACAGTATGTAATTATTATGTATGATAAATTACGATAATGAAACAAAAAATTTAATAATCAATATCAAATTAACCTTTGACTCTTTCCGCATGTATATTTACTTACATATCCTACAACATTGACACTGTTAGCAATTAATTGATACGTTATTATAGTCACAGACTCCGATTCCAAATTTAACAACATCCTTTTTACGTAAATAATCTGGCGTATACAATCGTTACTTAAAATTTAGACTTTCTGAACTCCAGCAATCAGATGTACGTAACATTTCTTTCGACATACATATGATTCATCAATGAAAAATATGTGTTTATATAACAAATACTTATCATATCAAAATTATCGTAAAAATATTTGTGAATGTGCATATTCTTATTTAGAAAATCACACTAGCAACTTAAATTAGACAACACAACGCAAAAGCAAATCTGGAAATAGTCTCCTGATAATAAATCACCTCATATAGCGCGATTCCGTAGAACATATCGTATGTAACTTTGCTCACCGGGCAATCACAAATGAGTCAGAGCCACAATCAAATAATTTGGATTGAATGTGCGGATTTCTTTCAACCAATTAAAATTATTTTCTTATTATTCCAATTTGCCTCTATATTTCATCATTATATTTTTATATTTTATGTATAATCAACACAATTAAATAATGACGTAGGTAAGTCAAACGAACATTTTAACTTCAAATGCAATACCAGATTAATCGGCAACTGAGTTTACTATCGTCATGAAAGATAATACTTTTTACGATATGCGACAAAGATGCAGCACCTTTATGATAGCCCAGATATTTACAATCACAGAATTTGATCTCTCTGGCTTCTGCCAAATCGTTAAAAGTAAGAATAATTTTGATTTTTGATTTCTTTATTCACGTCGAAATTTTATTTCGGTTAACTATTGGTATTTCTTTTTTTAATATTTTAGTTATCACTAACTTTACATCGTTAGTTTAGTATTTATGGAAACAATGATTCATTTTTGTAGAGCAGTTAGTTTCAATGGTTTTTATTTCAGTTAGATTTTAGATTATGGGTGTATATAACTAGAGTTGGGCAATCGTCCGGCGGAGCAGAGACGTATTGAGACGCGGGCCTCAAATAATGCAATATAAATAAAGCAGATCAATCGTATTATTGTAATTTAGTATGTATTCATAAAACATAAGTCATATTAATAGAGTTGTGCAAATTTTACATTACTACATATTTAGATAAAATAAATATTTATACAAACAGACACTGTTGTTACAACACAAATTTGTTTTTGTGAGAAATAAGAAGTCGTAAAATTAAATGTTGAAAAATAAAATGGTTTATATTGAGGAACAGCAAAAAAAATCAAATGAACTAGATGCATGAGTTTTATTATCGTATTATCAGTTTTATAAATCATTCATATACATAAATAAACACCGACTTTCTGAAATATATTTCACTTAACAGTTGATCAGTTGAAATTTGATTTTTTTTTAGCGTACCCGGCACTACCTTCACAATTGCTTCACCAATGCACTTTTTCATTCTTTTGCTAGCTAATAAAATGGAAAATGTCAGTCTTACGGGATCTAGAACAGGCACTATAATATGCAAAATAGATTTTTTTTTTGTTCAATCTGTCGTTTCGTTGAGACATAGCCACAACTGCTTATCTTTTACTGCAGCTTTGTTCCTGTTTTCGATGACGTTACGCACAGTAGGCACACTTCTCTGCAACGCTCTCTAGGATGGTAGCTTGCAGTTGGGATTGTATTTATTCCAGAAGTCATGAAACGGTTGCTCATCGAGTGGATAAAGTCTCAAATCACAGGCGATCATCATGAACGTACAACCACAAACGTAATTTATCGTTTAAACCTTATCTTGGTATCGTACATTATTTATATGATTTTTACAGTCGCTTTTGTACCAGCACTTCAACGATGTATCGTAAACTTTAGAGTATATCTTAGCACCATCATAATATAAATCGGGAAATTCTTTAATATATAATAAACTTTCGCACTACCTCAAGCGATTGTCTCCTTTTTCCTTTCCGCACATCCGTCATATTTGATAATTATACGTCCGTCTTAAATAAAGATCTGCTAGATACTGACTTGTAACTCTACACAAATAAAAATTTTTCTTTAAATCAAAGAAATATTTCCTTACTCGTATTTAAAACAACCATTTTCTTCAGTTAATACATATTTCTTTCAATGAAAGAAATTCGTATTAACTAAAGGAAATATGCATTAACTAAAAGAAATGGTGTTTTTTTTTTTAAATACGAGCAAACAAATATTTCACTGATTTAAAGAAACTTTTTTATCTGCGTACGGTTCATCTGCTTTATTGGAGTACATGAGTTGGAGCGCACGAACTGAATACGTACCTGCCTCGCCGGAAAATTTTCTCATATAACTTAGTTACTTATGATATCAGTGTTGAATGTGAGATTATAAAGACACGAGCAGTTTGTTCAAATGCAATGCCAGCATAATCCACAACTGAGTTTACTATCGTCATGAAAGATAATACTTTTTTACGATATGCGACAAGGATGCAGGCACCTTTATGATGGCCCAGATATTTACAATCACAGAACTTGATCTTTCTGGCTTCTGCAAAAAGGTTAAAAGTAAGAATAATTTTGATTTTTGATTCCTTTATTCATATCGAAATTTTATTTCAGTCAACTGTTGGTATTCCTTTTTTTAATATTTTAGTTATCACTAACTTTACATCGTTAGTTCAGTATTTATGGAAACAATGATTTATTTTTGTAGATAGTTATAGTTTCAATGGTTTTTATTTCAGTTAGATTTTAGATTATGGGTGTATATAACTTAGTTATTTACGATATCAGTGTTGAATGTGGGATTATAAAATCTCGAGCAGTTTGTTCACCTATTTCTGACTTAATTGAAGGAGCAAACCTTTTGTGGAAAAATCCCTTGAAGAATAAAATAAAATAATCCTAACTACATATTTCATGTAATAAGTTTTTATCATTTATATTTTTAGTATTGCTGTTAAGAGGGAGCAAGTTAATCCTTAAAATTTTAATGCCAAAACATTTAATCAATGTGTTACCCACAAATTCAAAAAAAAAAATGTAATTCCATTTGTGCCGTCATAAAAAACAGTGGAAACAGAACATTAAGAATACAACAGAATAGCTAAACATTTATTCAAACAAGGGTTGAATAAATATTCTTTTCAAAGTGTGGGTTTTTTAAATATAGATTATCTCATATATCTCTATTAAGAAATTCTTACAAAATGGAAACTTAAATAGTAAATTTCACACTAAGGGAGGAAAGTGCTCTATTGCAGGCCGCGGGCAAATATTACAAACCGAGCCAAAGGCTAATTTCCCAAAGCCTGCAATAGCACTTTGCTCACGTGGTTTGAATACAATTTTTTTCCCAGCCAGTCCAATTGTAACTGAATGTTTAAAAATAGTAAGACACCTGTGATAGTAAGCTTAATCTGTCAAATATTTTTTGAGAACTGTCAAGTTAGCGTAATTTAAAAGTGTTTAATAATTGTTTAATTGAAATTTAATACCTAATAATTTAGCAATTATCCCATAAATGGGCTCAGACTGGGTCGAATATACTAATGTCATCTATCAATAATGTCACATATTATAAGATGTACAGTTTCATCATGTCAATGTCACTTACTTTTCCTCCCTAGGGAGGTAAGTTTTTCGGCTAGAGATTTAAATTCGCAGAAATTGACCTTTATAGATTCCGCCAAAGGATTAAATATAAAAATAATATTTAGCAATCGCAATCGTTGGTAGATTAAAGAAAGTGTATCTTTTCTTATTTGTTATTGTCCTGATGACATTATTTTTTGAGTTGAGTGTACACACATATATTAGGATTACTTGTGTGACGAACTAGCTTTAAAATTACTTAAACTCAGAAAAAAATCTTATGCTTGTTATCTGAAAGAATAATTTGGTTTAAATTTTTTTAAGTTTTAAATCAAAGAAATATTTTATTCTCGGTTCTGTCCTTTTTTTCAAATAAATTTTTGTCAAGAGTATCTTTTTAGAACTCTACGATAGCAACTCAACATACTGAATTTAAACTCCATAAATCTTACTAGTTTAAACTTGAACACTGAAGGATGGGATTCTTACAGTTTTTTTTCTTATATTAACAGACACTGTAAACTTGAATATCTTTATGTGGCATATATCAAATCTTTAAATAGCAGTAATTTTACAACAATAATAATTTTGTTAATAACTATAGTATTTTATTTTTATCGTTGTCGTGTTAGCTAAAATACTTAGGTATGACTAATAATAAGTGAAATTTTGTTTTATGTAGTCATTTTATCACTAAATGTATTCCACCATATTTTATACACTGTAGTTTTCTCTGGTATTAAAATAAACATTCCAATTGTAAAAGAACATAATTGGAAAAAAAAAATTGCGTGAGCACGGAAGACACATATACACACATATGTATTAATAAGAATGTGTGGCAGTGGGACAGTTTTCTAATGTTTATTTTAGGATAATGGCCTAATCCGGAATTAAGTGAAATTCATATCTGGTGTAAATTGACTTCTAATGTTCTAATTGCAGGTTTAGTACCTACATAAATGCTAAAATACGTATCAGGAGTACAGGTATTAACGTTTAATTATAAAGTTGTCGTAACAACATACCGTTGCGCCATCTACGTCAACAGTTCTGAAATTAATAACACTTCCCGTTTTCAAAATAAGAAGAAAATAGCTTAAAGAATTTCTGTGACATTGAAGGTAGAATGCGAACGATTTTCCAGCAACATCACTTAATGAATATGTATGTAATAAACTTACGAGATTACTGGTATGAGAATACCAGTGGTATGTTTTTAATTCGAGTTTCCGTTCGTGGATGTTGATATTAAATTTCCAATCTCTGAGCGTTTTCATCAGAGATAACCTTCACTTCATCTATTATGAATAAAATTAAAAAAAAACATGAGTGTGTAAAACTGTTGTTTTTTACTTTTATTGTGTACATTATATGTGTTTGTGAAAATAATTGAGTTAAATGATAACTTTGAACCGTTCAGTTTTCGTAGTCTTCAGTAAATTGAATTCTTTCATTCGAACGAGACATAATAATACACATGTATGTATTATAATCGAATGAATCAATAGAACCATTGTACATAGATTAAATCTTTTATTTAATAAATAAAGGGAACGATGTTTGGCTTTGATTATACAATCACTTTTTTATGTATTACCCTGGTTACAGCCTAAGGATTTTTTTAAATATATGCAGAATAATAGTTATTTGAGTTCTTATTTTTAAATTTAACTTATAATTTTGAATTTTCTGTTTCTTTCCTTTAAATATATGCTTTTATTTATCAATTTAATTTGAATAGAAAAGTTATATTTATTTTAGAATTTATGTAAATTTTCTTGTGCTGACACAATTATGCAATTAATTATTGTTAGTGACAACATCTTTTATCCGGTTTTAAATTGGTTTTTGAAATTGTTTCTTTTAATTTTAACTGAAAATAAAATCGGTTAGTCGATTTGTAATACCTGTCGATTTCGGCAGCACTAATTGGGACCACTTTCATTATAATAGGTTAATTATTTCTAAAGGAAATAAAAACAATTTATTTTTATCTATACCTTACTTATATAAACTGAGATATTAATTAAAACATTTCTAAAATAAAAACGGTTTTAATTTACAAAATTAATTAGCGCAATATTTAAAATGAATTTACAATTTTGTTTCGTGTATGTATGTGAAGCCGGAAGTGTGACCATGTGTCGAAAACCAGTATGTGTGGTGTTTGTTGTAGGTACAGGATTTCAAAGGCATGAATAAATATGGACATAAAATTGCTTTCTAATTCTATTACCTTATAGCAGGTATGAATTTTGTTGATTACGATGTAGAACATGCATATAATATATCGCAACCACCGTTCGCTTTGCGGGTAGAATTTTAAACATCTTCCGGCTTAAATAAATTCGTTTATGTAATGGTTTAATTTGGTATACTTACAATGAAAGTTAATAAATTGCGTTTACTTATACGCTCCATATAAAATTGACTTAAGTAATACCAATAAGTATTGTTAAATACGGTGTAGTGTTACATCAAAACCATTATATAAATGATGTGTCATTTGTTGTAATACTCATAGCTAAATATAAATAAATTTGATAAAAAATTGCATCAATAACATCTATCAATAATTACTTAATTTATTTGAGATTAGAATTTTATGAAATGAATGGAATAAATAAAATAGTTAATAAAGAGTATGATAACTTCTTTGAATTCAATTCCGTTTACGTAACATTGTAATTCATTGTTTGCGATCGGTTATACGTGCAAAAGTAGAAGGAAATATCTATGTATTGTTACTTACTAACTCAAAAGCCCGAGGCATGAACCGGTTTGTATGATATGCATTTGGTGGTATTTAATTTCGTTATTGTATTAGTGGATATTCTGTTATATTGGTAATGTGATATAAATATGGAATATTGGTGATAGGTATCTGCTACTTACGTTCGCTCAAGATAATTTGTAATTATATATAATTATATACTGTGTGTTTGTTACTATGCTGGTTGTATGTACAGTCGTTGTCTTAATTAATGTCTCAATATCAAAACAACGGTGCCTAAGCTTGGACTTGTCAGGCCCCCGCAGTTCCAAATAGATATTGTTCATTTTTTTTTTAATTTAGCCTTACTAATAGCAACAGCTGTAACATTTTCTCCAGTAACGTTATTTCCTATACAACTAATTCGTCTATGCAAAAAGTAGAATAAAATGGTAACACTATTAGATGAATCAGGAAATCCATTTATGTGCAACAAAATAAAAGAAGGTATCATATTCCACATATTTATTTATATTATGTGAGTTGAACTTATACGATGGCAGCTTATGGTGGCCACGTATTTCAACCAATTCCAAGGCTAATATGTAGGACAAATACAAATTTTGATGACACGATTACTACTTAGAATTTTGCACTCCATCGACAGGCTCTTTTGAATAATCTACATTTTGACCATATTGGAAATGGGTAGAATATAATGTATGTATGTAGGAAAGGGAGGTGATATTACACTGCAACCTAAGAGATCTTTTGTGTCCCCTATGCTTGTTGCTTTACAGTTGTTCTTCCAGTTTTATTCCTTTCAGAAAGTGTAGGAGATGAGAAGGTCCCAGGTTAAGTTAAATCTCCATCTTCGATTTCACATGCTTCCAGTGCAATGCCCTTGAGTTGCACAGTGCTACGCAATTTGAGAGGAGATGAATGGGTGTTTTCATCCTATTGCCCACAAAGTCTACATTCAGATTCCTTTGCTAATCCAAGTTTACTCAGATGTCTTTTCCAGTTTGGAATGGCATGAAAGTATTCCTGTTAATATGCGAATATTGTTATTGTTTACTCAGGTTGATGCATTCTGCATATCTTCTGGTTATAGGTTCTCAGAAGTTCTTCATTCCTTTTAGATTCTTTCAATCATTGGATCTTCTCTGCGCCATTTCGCTTTTCAATTTCTTCAGTATTGTACTGGTACTTATCCCGCAAAAGGGTTCCAGCCCTACAAATGTCATTTCGCTCCCTTTTTTTGCAAGATTATCCGTTAACCCACAGGAGGGGGTTACTTCAGTCCTTTTGCCTAGCTCGTTTTAAATATGATGTCTATCAAACTTTATTCAAACTGTTGACATCGAAAAAGTTATGTTGAGAATATGGGTTTCTAAAACTTCAATTTTTTTAATTTGCCTTTATGAGATAAAGCTTATGTGGGCAACAACCGGCCCGCGGGCCGGATCCGGCTCGCTGTAAGATTTGATCCAGCCCGCGAGACATTTTGAAAAACCCAATAAAAAAAAATATTACACTACTTACTCATACTCACTCCAAATGGGGAAAGTCGAGTGATATGGGGTTTGTCGCTTGCTCCTACGGAATCAAGTGAGCGAGCAAGCCGAGTGGCGGCGATCATCAAAGAGTGAGGCGGCAAACATAAATGCCTTTGAGGTTTGCCGCCTCACTGGCGGCGCAACGAAAGATTATAGCTTCTCAAATGTTCTACATTAGACGATTCTAGATCATTCCTTTATTTTGCCTATATAAGCGGGTGGATGGCCCGAACTTTAGTTCAGTTCTATTTGAGCTACCGAGGTGATAACTTCGACAAGCGATATCCTAGCGAACTGCTAGTGCCGTCAATTTGCTTTGTGACTTTGTGTGCATCTTGAGTGCTTACTAATTATATTTTGTTATTAAGTTTATCGAAGGTAAAGTAAACGAAAATGATGTCTGGTGGAAAGAAACGAAAAGTAGATGCAGAGGGTCGCCAGTTTCAAGAAAAATGGACTGAAGAATTCTTTTTTATCTTTCACAATGGTAAGCCTATTTGTTTGCTGTGTAATGAATCCATTTCAGTGATGAAAGAATTCAATATAAAGAGGCATTACTTAACTAAGCATCCTATGCTGCACTCACTGAGCGGACAAATAAGAAAAGACAAAATCCAGAAGCTTACCGCAAATTTGGAAAAACAGCAGCAAATGTTTCATAAACAGAGAACCACAACTTCATAATGTTGTGAAAGCTAGTTTTATAGTTAGTTCAAAATTGGCAAAGTCATTAAAACCATTTGCCGAAGGAGAATTTATCAAGGAGTGTATGTTAGAAGTTTGCAGTGTTTTGTGTCCTGAAAAGAAAAATAAATTTAAAAAAAATAGTTTGTCAAGACGAACTGTTGACCGACGTATAGAAATGATGGCTAATAATATAAAAACAACTTTAACTGACCGTATGGCTGGTTTTGAATCATTTTCCATAGCATTAGACGAGAGCACCGATTTTTCTGACACAGCTCAACTGGCTATATTTATTCGAGGTGTTGATGAAGAGTTCACTGTTACTGAGGAATTGCTTGCTTTACAGCCGCTGAAAGGAACCACTACAGGAGAAGACATTTTTAATGAAATTGAAAGGGTATTCACAAGTTTTGGTTTGTCATGGTCAAAATTAGTTGGTGTATGCACAGATGGTGCACCTTCTATGGTCGGCTTACGTAAAGGTTTCATCGGAATTTTGTATGAAAAAGCAACTGAATTAAATGTGCAAAAAGATGATTTGATAGTCCTTCATTGCATTATCCACCAACAGAACTTGTGTTCTAATTCTATTCGACTCCAGAATGTTATGAATGGGGTAGTAAAAACCATCAATTTTATTCGATCTCGAGGGCTTAACCATCGTCAGTTCAAGGCGTTTTTAGATGAAATATCAGCCGAATATGACGACGTAACATATTATTGTGAAGTCAGATGGTTAAGCAAAGGAAAAAATGCTGAAACGGTTTTACGAGCTTAGAAATGAGATAGCAGATTTTATGCAAATAAAAGATAAACCACTATCTGAATTGAGTGACCGAAAACGGATATGTGACTTAGCATATCTGGTCGACCTTACAGGTCATTTGAATGATTTAAATTTGAAACTTCAAAAACAAGGACAGTTAATAAATGATTTGTACAGCCGTTTGAAAGCGTTTCAAAGCAAAATCCGCTTGTGGGAGGCACAGTTGCTGTCTGGTAACAGTTACCATTTCACCACGCTCTCTGCATATGAAAATACTGCTTATGCTCAATATGTTGAAGAACTCAAGATACTGCCGGAGCAATTTTCGAACAGATTTAGCGATTTTAAAAACATGGAAGACAGTTTAAATTTATTAACTACTCCAACAAAAAGTAATGTACAAAATGCTCCAATACACTTGGATTTGAGGGAGCTTTAAGAAAACTCACTCCTAAAATCTAAATTTGAAGACGTGGAGTTGTGCGATTTCTACAAAAAATACCTCGAAGAAGACTATTTTCCGGAGCTTAGAAAATTCGTAAGAAGATTGATTTGTCCGTTTGGCAGTACTTATAAATGCAAACAGTTCTTTTCAATGATGAAAGTTAATAAATCAAAACATCGTACAAGGCTGACTGACGATAATTTGGAAAATTCTTTACGTCTTTGTATCAGTGGAATTCATCCAAACATCGATGGATTAGTTTCCCAAATTCAAGCTCAAGGGTCTCATTGATTTCGTTGTCGCTATTTAACTTTCGTAGTTTGTAATAATTCCAAATTTCACGATTTAATTATAATGTTGTACCTATTTTTTTTTCATTTCATTTTCTTATTTTAATAAATTGCATTATAATAACATTGTCGTATTATTTCATGTCTGATATCTATCGCTAAAAATTATGAACACTACTTTAAAATGCACTACTTTTAAACGCGGCCCGCGAACGTATTTGCACACTAAAGTTTGGCCCACAACATGTCTAAGGTTGCCCATACTTGAGATAAAGGAAACTGTGTTTCGTAGTTCTTACATTCAGACGACATATTTTAAATAAGATTCTAAATATGGTTATATCTATTGAGTTTCTTCTTAGATATTACATAGGGTTTTGCTTACAAGTGTTTAAACTCTCAATTTCTGTCACCATAAAAGTTATACCTTAAAAGTTCACACAGAATCTTGCACAATCTGTATAAATATGTTCTGCATAATACAGAAACTTATAGAAACCTGTATGCAATATTTATCTGTAACCACCCGCTTTAAGAAATTTTTATAAAATGTATAGATTTCTAAATTTATGAATTTACAGGTTTTTGCTGAGAATCCCACCATGAATCAGGATATTTTTTTTTTTAGATACATCTTTAAGTAAGCCTTGAAATGAGGCTACCCCCAAAAATCTAGTTTAAATTTTTTAGAACACTTTAGATTGCATTCTTGGACGTATAAAAACATTATAACATTCATTTATCACTGGGCATATAATAAACTTTTCACGGTATTTTCGGTCCCACAATAAAAAAGGAAATCAGTAGAAAGTATAAATTATATCTGCCATAACGATACCCTTGACATTTAGAGCAAAATAGAATTTCATTTTCACTATCGTTCTATTCAAAAAGTAGCAGCAATTCTCACTTTCTATCCGTGCAGACATAGAAACAAGAAACGAAGTACTTATATCAGCTTTTCTTCCAAATGCGTTTTAAACCAAACTTCCTGCAACGCTTTACCCATATATACGTATATGTATTTTCATTTCTCTTAATACCGCAATACGTGATTCATATGTAAAATTAACGCAAAACCGATTTATAATCGGTCCGATGGATTTGTCTTGCATATTGTCGTCTGCTAGTTTTTCACGATATTCGGCCATCGACGTGAGGAGAAAGTGCCCGCCTGTATACAACGCTGATGGAGAAAGGTTTAAATCTGAAACTGTGTAGTAATTAAGATGTATTTTTCACTCACATCTTCATTGTACGGGATGCATTAACTACGATGTATGAACATCGTTTTATCGCAGATGAAAATGTCGTTCACGAAAACGTAAAGGTGTGTAGTCATACACGGAATAGAGCTGTTAAAATGAGCGCGGACAATGGAAACACTATAGATGTATGTTGCATTTACGTACGGTTAATTAACTTAAAAAATTGTACGCGGAATTGTTCGCGATGACAGAAAGAAGAACATTGTGAGAAGCAGCCGGTGTGCAACTGTCGGTAGACAATCGGAATTGTTGTGTGTGGCCGATTTAATTGCTACGTTTCTCAGGTTGTTAAACAGGGTCGTTTCTTTTGTGGCAAAATTGCGGATACGGCGCTTGGCGAGCATTGAAAGTTTTAAATTGTAACTCCAAAAATATTAGTTTGATCTGTCTCTTCTGTTGTAATGCTTTGAACTTGGTTCTAAATTGTTTTTAAATTTTAATTAACTTTTGATTAATTTTTTAACATGTTTAACCTTTTCCATCTTCTAATTTTTATTGTTTTTACCTATATAAATTTAACATGACTCTGAAGATGGCGGTTTAACCGAAACTAATAAGCCGATAGTTTTATTACGGATTTTTACTTATTTATTACTGTGATTGAGTAATACCCCAGTGACAGTGTTTCATTATCCTTTCCAAAAATATTAGTAAAATTTCTTGGAATAACAAGATGGAAGAAAGAAAATATCACTATTTTATATGTGTATTACAACATAATTGTTAAATATTTAAATTTAATTATTCAAATAAAATTTTACTTCCAAACATTTCTCAAACTTCTGATAGGAATTTGATTTTAAAAGTTGTAAAGTTGTAATGGCCGACTATCATCTATTTAAAAAAAAAAATATATTTCCAGCCTTATAGCACCTTTGGTATACAAACGGTGTTGATATTAACGTTTTTATTTTAAATGGAATGAAGGAATTTTTATGGCACCAATGTATTGCTCGCATCATGTACGATGAGTTTTTATTAATGTTTCCTCTACCTAAAGCTAATCGTTTTTGAGATATTTGTAATTTTGTCAAAATTTTTACACTTTTCTAATGACTCAGTTCGGTAGGACACGTATACAACGTGTGTATAAATTGTCGCAAAAGCTATACGCAGCGACATTCTTCCTTCGTTTCTGAATCTAAAATCTGAATGGTAAAATATGGTACTATGCTTCATGCGTTTTCAGGAGTCACTTGAAAGTAACATACATTTGACAA
Organism: Protaetia brevitarsis; assembly: GCA_004143645.1. Taxonomy (NCBI): domain Eukaryota; kingdom Metazoa; phylum Arthropoda; class Insecta; order Coleoptera; family Scarabaeidae; genus Protaetia; species Protaetia brevitarsis. The sequence goes on along the minus strand of RXPK01000264.1, from coordinate 36,849 downwards.
CACTGTAGTCGCATACTACCGTAATGGTAGTTACAATACTTGTCAAAATTGACAGACCAGAATTACAAATGACAAATTGGATAACACAAATGATACATAGGGAAAAGAAAGCTTTATAAAAACAGAATTAGTAGTTTTGATTTTTCGAACGCATCTCTTGTAATAAATTAGCGACACTATTACTACGCATATGTTCAAATTGATATCCGTCTGTTTGTAAACACATTTCCAATCTACGAGGTATTGTCTGTATTACTTGTTCAAGCCTTTCCGTGTAATTTCTAATACTGCCGCGTTAATTCGTCCTATAACTTCGTCAGCGTCTTGTGGAGGTGTTGGGTAAACTTTCACCTTTATGAAACCCCAAACAAAAAAGGATTTAGGTCGGGAGACCTTGCAGGCCATAAGATAGGACCAGCGCGACCAATCCACCTGTTAGGGAAGTGTTCATCCAATCATTCTCTCACATTACGAGAAAAATATGCCGGAGCTCCATCATGCATGTAAAACATGACACGGCGTATATTCAATGGCATCTCGTCAAGAACTTGTTCTAATACATTTAAATACCCGTTGGCATCAAGTCGATTTGGCAGATAGATTGGCCCAACGACACGGTGATTTATTATACCCAGCCAAACATTAACTGAAAACTCTTTGATGACCGTATTCCCAAACGCATGAGGATTTTCATCTGCCCAATGGTGAAAATTATGGGTATTGAGTACACCATCTCTGGTAAAACACAGACTCGTCGGTCCAAAGAACACCTCTTAAAAAGTCGCCATCTTCTTGAATCCTATTTAAGATACTATGACAAAAGTTTAAACGGTGTATGCTATCGTTTTCATAGAGCGGCTGCGCCTTAGTTATATGGTATGGATAAAGAAGGTTTTCACGTAGAACCAAATGAACGGTCTTATTACTGCGGATATTGAATGTGGACGCCAACTGTCGAGTACTGACGGAGGGATATTCATGTACTGACAAGTGAGTCTAGAATTTCCTCTTCCAGTTGTAATGTACGCCGTTGTCTAGGTCGACCAGGGTTGGCATTTCTTTTCTTAAACGAACCAGTTTCACGTAGACGTTGGTCCAGCCGTCGAAATACGTTTCCAGTAGGATGTCTCCGGTTTGCAAACGTACGCGATATTCCTGTTCTGCCATGTTAGCATTTCCATTACAAAAACCGTATACCATATACATATCGGCATATTCATTAAATGTAAAAACCATTGTAAATAAACAAAACAATAATACGAGAACAATAAAAACACTGAAACAGAAAAACTAATCAAGAGAATACGAGTAATTACGAAAAAGAGCAGAGCTTGCATAAAATTGAACACTTCAGATTAATGTCAAAATTTGACAGTAATGGTTTTGATTGAAATCAAATTAGAATACAAAGTCATTGTCCTACAATGTAGCCAAATGTGTTTTTCATGAGAGGATGCTTATGAAGAAATGTTGAAACCAGGCTCTAAAATCAAAAAGAAACTGTTTACGAAAAAACAGGAATAAGAAATCGTCTAAATTCAAAATTGCAGCTATCTATACTTTCTATACCGACAAATAACGAACACAAACGCTTATTAAGGAACTAAAAAACCGAACTTCAAGAACCTCGTGAAGACTTATGAAGCATAGTACAATATTTTACCATTTAGATTTTCGATTCAGAAACGAACGAAGTATGTCGCTACGTGTAGCTTTTGCGACAATTTATACACACGTTGTATAGTTGCACGTAACGTAAGATTATTTCGTTAAATCAGCACATTTCTTCTAATTTATTGTATTTAACCAATACCTAACAATTTATTTTTTTGAAATGGAAAAATTATATACTTCCTAAACTTCTAAAATACAATCTATTCTATACAATTTCATCGTTACTTATAAAGTAATTCTCGGAAACCCATTGGTAAAGTATTTTATTTGTTTACCTTTTTCTTGATATAATCGGGGAAACAGGATTTATCTGATTTAAACAGTGACAGTGTGCAGTTTGGTTCTCCTTGAACAAACTTAGTTAAATAATAGCGCTTTACGAAAATTGAATCGCATATATACCGATGTACCGAAAGTGAAAGGAAACCATAACATTTACAATGTGCTAGAACAGGATAGAAAGTCGGTAGATAGTGTAGATACTAGTGATGTAACGAATACGTGATTTTACACATTCGCGAATGCGAATGCGAATGCGAATATTAACTTTTTAACATTACTAGCATCATCTATTAGTTTTCAGTTTACAACTATATGAACACTTGCATTAAGCACACGCAGAGATTTAAATTTCTCCATCAACGCAGCGAAACTAGCCAAGTACAACCAAATCGTTTCGACTTTTTACGTCTTATTCTTGTCAATTCAAGTTTAGTTTTATGGTTATTGATGGTTATTATAATGTAAACTGTAAATTTGTGCTCAAAAGGTTGTTTTAGGATTTCAATGAATTTGAATATTAGTTTTTTTTTCTAAATTATCCATTTTAACAGGTAAAAGTTACCTGTTAAAATGGATAATTCGATATTCGCAATATTCGCTTTTTTTTTTGCGAATGCGAATGCGAATATTCAAAAACATGCGAATATTCGCGAATGCGAATGCGAATATTCGTTACATCACTAGTAGATACCTTATAATCAGGCTTGTAATTTTGTTCCCGTTCGATCATCTGCCGTACGAAATTTTATTACTCGGAGTGACCCTCCACAGTCTCTCGCGTCCCCACGAACTTACCGATGCCAAAATGCGACTAGCGACTGTCAATCCAAATGCATGTGCGTACAGAAAGATTGGTTTTTGGTTTTCATTTAATAATTCCCGAGTTTCCTTTATTTGTTTTAAGTTTTTACTAGAGATTCTGCTTTTTATTTTATATTTTGAAGAATGAAGTTTCTATTCTTAGTTTAAATTTTATTATGAAAATATTTTCTTTTAAAACTTACCCACATGAAATAAGCAGTGGCTTTTATGTTCTTTATATTTTCTGAGTGCAGTTTAGCATTGTTTTTACTGCCATTTTTTACTTGAGATTTCCTTTTTTATTTTGTATTTTGAAGGTCGAAATTCTATTTTTGGTTTCCTTTTAGAGAAGTTTCTGGCAATACAAAGCATTACTGCGCGATAATCTGCGAAAATTTCTGTTTGAAAATTTAAGAATGTACCTAATAGTTGCTTCGAATTATAATATTGTTTAATGATTTATGGATATATACTACACTGATTGTGAGTTTCATACGGTTTTCCCTCTAGAGAACAAAGAAAATGTAATATAACTTGTTTGTGACAAACGTTTAATTTTATGTTTATTCTTATTTTCATTGCATCGATTTTACATGCATGTTTACGCTAACCGAATGATACTGTAGTTCATGGCAGTGCATTATACGTATGGGATGCATAAATGACTGACGAAGTCTTGAGAGTAAAGTGGTGAATACGCGCTCAAACTACGCACGTTAACTCCGCCTAGCAGTGTGACGCGGCTCCTGGACACTCGCAGCAATAAATTTTCGTAGTATTGCTATTCCAATATTTATTTAAGCAACCTTACGAGATAAGAAGGCAGGATCGTCATTAATTTTTGTTTTATAATTATTAAGTTATTAATATTTACTTGATAGGGAAGGTAATGGGTCATATCACCCAGTGATATGACTCATTATACACTTTTTTTTTAAGTATTAACAAGTTTTATTGTTGCCTAAAGATAAAATGGCTAATCAGCCGAAACATGTTAGTCAATAGTTACCTGTAATACTTTCATTGAGCTTTTTCTTACGTGTTGGTTTTCTTATTACTAAACATCACTTAAGTCAAGCATTCTTTTAATGTTTTGAAGTCTGTTACGCACTCTACTACAATTTGAAATGGAATATCCGAAACAACTCGCATGCACGTTGGAATTAATTTAGCATTATTTTTTAATAATTCACCCACATAGTAAAAAATTTAGGCAATATTTCTTGGTAAAAATTACTTTTTTGGATAATTTTTCGCATTCAACGGGAGTAAATGTACAAAATGTTTTACGTGAATATTAATGGAAAATTTCTGTTTTTTTAGAAAAAAATATTTAATATTGCAATATTACTAAGAAAAATATTAATATCACTCAGGAAAAACTTAACATTTCTTACATTTTGGAAAATTACAGTTAAAAATAATATTTTTTATTCAAATAAATTACTTTAACGGCAAAAAAATATTTGTGGATATAAATGGTATCAAGTACATACTTGCGATTTTCTTAAAGAAATTATTTATTTTATATAAAGTCGGTACAGATAAAATAGTAGTAGATTTACGTCAAAATTGTATTGTATTGCAAAACTGTAAATCATCACGTCATGATGTTCTAAACATGTAATAACAACATTTACTTGAATATGGTAGCAAATAGGTTAAACATATTCTATAAGTTCAGAAATTGCCGTGAAGATGGCGGTTCTCCTATTTCACAACACTAACTTTTCACACTCGATATAAGTTCTCTACATGGCAGACAAAGTTATCAAATATTTATCTATTACTTGCCAGATATATATTTCTTGGGAACTGTTTGATTTGATTTTTGCAAATTAACCATAAATGGATGGAATTTTCATATTTTGTTTGTCTTTTATGCATTAAATTCTAATTAAATACATTCTACCAGTGCATTTCCTTTCCGACGATATTTTCCTTTTTGTTAGGAAAAAAAATCAGAAATACTAAACTTTTCTTTGCAATTTTACTTTTAAACAAGTAAAACGTCTATGGATTTAATCACTACTTTGGAATTTTTACTTGTGAGTGTTCTAAACTATATGAAAAGATCTTGGAAAAGTTACTTACATTTCGAAATTTTTACTATGAATATTCCAGGTTACATGAAAAAACCTTCGAAAGATTATATTACTTCTAAAAGTAAAATACCTGTACGGTTTTAGGCGCACAAAATTGCTGCAAAATCATACAGGAATTTTACTAAATTTTTTTTAGTGTGTACTTGAAATTTTTTCATAAAAACTGCCTGCTTTCAAATTTGAGGGGAGGCATGATAAAACCTCGTATTGACCAATTGGTAAATAATTAATTTCTAAGATGTGAAATATACAACCTATAAAAATAAAGGTCTTAATATACATATAAATTATGAATAGAAATAGGAATAATGAACAAAACGAAATGAATGTTGGTACCTAAAAAAAGGTCCTGCAATGTGATCATTCGATTATCGAAATCATTCGATTATGCTCACCTCTATAAAAAATAACATTTATGTTGAATCATCTATTAATATAATTTGTAAAAAAGTGTTTACTTTTTTTTACTATAAATACCTTGAATAATTTGCGCAACGTTATCAGGTATGAAAAATACATCAGGCGATATTTATTCCGGAAAACTGCAGCACTTTCATCAGATAAATTTGTGCGCACATCAGCAGATTATATTCTAATTTTATTTACTAGTCAAAATATTACTGATAATTTAAAAATCTTATATATCTTTGATATCATCAGAAGGTGTGTCCTGTTTAAATGCTTTAAACTTTGAACTCTGTTATAAGTATTTGCATTTGTTGCGTTAACAGCTCCATCCACAACCTAAATATTTTCTTATTTATATTAAAACCTTCTGTATTACTATAGACTGACAATTGACAATGTTCCATTGTGTCTAATTCCGCATCACTAAAGTTACCGTTGTTGCAAGGTGTATAGGATACTTCTATAACGTATTATATATACATGAATATTATAATATTGAAATACCTAAAAGGTATAGGTGTGGCATATCGCCTCTGCAACTATAATTGAATAAAAAAAGATAGGCGTTGTTGGATCAAGGTCATAAGGTTTTTTATTTGGTTAGTTATAAACGGTAATATTATTAAATTTATTCCTTCTTAATTATTAAAAGAAGGGAATACTTACCTATTATCTTTTTAGAGTGAATTGCATTTTAGTGTGCTTTTATAATGTTTAAAGCTTAAAACAAATTCTTCTTTATTCCTATAGATTACCTAATCTCTTTGACTCTAGATTCTACATATTTCATTTACATCAGTTAATTAAAGTATTAATGATGGATGATCATCGCAATTTACTAGCCAAATTCTACCAAGTCTATATAATATTCTCAGATAATGGGATGTATGACATTTCGTCTTTCAAGTGAGCGGAGTCTAACAACTGCTTAACGCAAGGTGATCTGGTTGTAAAAGCGCGCAGTGTCGAGGGTCAGGCTCAACAACAAACTGCTTTCTATACCTGTATACACCCACTGAACAAGTGCCTTGGCGCTTTTCCCGTTTTTACGAGATTTTTACTTATTCGCGAATGGAAACGTCAGCAACAGATATCTAAACTATACGCCCAACAGATGACTTTCCGAGCGTATGTACAGTAAGAGAAAAAAGTAACCGCGGTGCTGGCTAGTAAGGAAAAAGATGACGTGAACATATTTTTTTTACGAGATATATTGTCAATATCTGGCTCTACTGAATAACATAATACCGGTGTGAAGTTAGCAATAGATTTCAGCAATAGATATCTTGGCGACGAATGCGGGCTTAAAACAACATATAATACTGTATTCCGGTAAAACGATATGATTTTCATAAAAAACCACTAATAAATGACCGGTGGTATTGATAATTAATCGCACTAATGCTAAGTGTTCCGTCGTCTGAAAATTTTTACATCCGTGTCAAAAACATCTATTGCTATGGTGATGGTCACGAAAATTTCTAGATTTTTCTACATATTCCTAACGACTATGAACTAGTGAACATACACAGCGATAATAAATCTGCTCCTACAATTGTAACATTTTTTTTGTAAACAATTGAATTTGATATTCCACGCGAAACAAGGACACCGATCTAAAAAACGTCTATTGCTATGGTGATGGTCACGAAAATTTTCAATTTTTTTCTGCATATTCCTAACGAGTATGAACTAGGGAACATACATGGCGAGTATAAATCTGCTCCTAGAATTATAACATTTTTTTATAAACAATTGAAGTTGATACTCCACACGAAACAGGGACACCGATCTAAAAGACATCTATTGCTATGGTCACGAAAATTTTCAATTTTTTTTTGCAAATTGTATATCGTAAATAATGGGGATAATTGCCGCCCCTCCCTCCATTAGCCAGCGAGACATAGTTGTAAATTAAAATCTTACATTTAAGGGCAAACCCTCATCTTTCTTTTTTTTTATGTAGTCACCCCTCCCAAGAGGACACTATTCAAATTATATCTAAAAGAAAAACAGGCAACCTTTTTTTTTGTTAAAATAAAATTACCATTTCATATCACCACAATAGACACAATGCTGTTTAAAATTTTCAGATTGTTTTAGAACAGTTTGTTTCAAATAATTTCTCTACTTGCTAGGATCTAAGTTAAAGTCAAACGTATTGCTTTTTATTATAGTTTAGAATCACACTACAGTTGTAGGAATCTCGTTGTGTGGGAAAATTTTTGTAGTGAAGGCCTATCTTTTTAGACACTTTACTACACAGATTGCTTTTATATAACAATGTCTCCAATGTTTCTAAATATGTTGTTCCTCGTTGAATATTTTTAATTCTCATATTAGTAGGGTTACCATACGTCCGTATTTTCTACGGACAGTCCGTATTTTGTAAGCCTTGTCCGTAGATTATAAACTGTCCGTAGTTTACCTACGTATTTCTGCAAGGCGTCCGTATTTTTTTTCTGGTTTCCAATTTGTCGTACTCAAGTCGTACTTTTGTCATTTTATAGTTATTTTAGCATTCAAGCTTTCGTATGATGTGCGTTAACATTGCATTTCCAGTAGCATCACGTCTGGAGAGATATATATCTATATTTTGATGGGAATTTGTTCTTGGCCGATAATGAAATTTTATGTTTTTCCGTTTTTCTTGAGTTAGCAGCTTATTTTTATATTGAATTAAATTTCAATCAATTCAAATCAATGAAAACTATTCATTAACGTTTCGACAATCTATTTATTTTTGTCTTCATCAGAATTTTTTTTTCTATAATTCAATTTTTTATACATTTAAAGACAACAACAAAGACATTTTAAAAGTTACTTTAAAATTTATATGTTATTACTAATTACAAACAATGTCATTTGTCAAATACAAACTAACTGTGTATGAAAAATAAGCCGCTAACACAAGAAAAACGGAAAAACATATCTATATTTTTATATAATAATATTAATAATTAAACAATATGTCTCAAGTGAATATTGAAGAATATTTCACGGAAATGTTAATTGATATGGTGCACTGTCCGTATTTTTGCTTTTGAGAATGTGGCAACCCTACATATTAGGATCAAAAAAATATGCACTTCCATTCATTACATCTGCAATTAATAGCATCCAGTGCATATTTTGTATTGGAATCAACAGTTTCGACTTCCTAAATTGTTTTGTTTTGTGTTAAACAGGTATCATTTAAAAACTCATGTGCCATTACCGGTTCAAATTCAGTCTCATGACAAAATATTTTTAGAGAAAGGTCTATAAGAAAATTATCTAACCACTATCACGTTTGTCTTTGTGATTATTTAGGAATCTGGAAAAAGACAATTTTTCTCCATGAAACTACATGGTCTTACAAAAGTGGGAACAGATTTATACTCGCTGTGTATGTTTTCTGCTTCATACTTCTTAGGAATTTGCAAAAAGAGCTGGAAATTTTCGTGACCATCACCATAGCAATAGACGTTTTTTAAATCGGTGTCGCCGTTTCTCGTCGAGTATCAACTTCAATTGTTTATAAAAAAATGTTATAATTCTAGGAGCAGATTTATACTCGCCATGTATGTTCCCTAGTTCATACTCGTTAGGAATATGCAGAAAAAATTGAAAATTTTCGTGACCATCACCATAGCAATAGACGTTTTTTAGATCGGTGTCCTTGTTTCGCGTGGAATATCAAATTCAATTGTTTACAAAAAAAATGTTACAATTGTAGGAGCAGATTTATTATCGCTGTGTATGTTCACTAGTTCATAGTCGTTAGGAATATGTAGAAAAATCTAGAAATTTTCGTGACCATCACCATAGCAATAGATGTTTTTTGGCACGGATGTAAAAATTTTCAGACGACGGAACACTTAGCATTAGTGCGATTAATTATCAATACCACCGGTCATTTATTAGTGGTTTTTTATGAAAATCATATCGTTTTACCGGAATACAGTATTATATGTTGTTTTAAGCCCGCATTCGTCGCCAAGATATCTATTGCTGAAATCTATTGCTAACTTCACACCGGTTAACATAATAAAAAGAATTTAAGTATACCTTTCCGACTGGCGGCAATAGATATTATGGCCATATGTTATTTTTCTTAGCGGTTTTGAGATAAGATAAGAGAAATAGTTAACATATATATAAGGTAAAGTCAGGTAAGTGTGTAACCAGGGCGAGTGTGTAGTTTGGCTGTATTTATTTTTAAAATTGAAATACGGACGTCCTCTTGTTATAATACTAATGTACTAAACTTTCCCACACTGCATTTTACCCTGAACGGTCTTCATAATACCCCAAACTGTTTTTTGTTTATTAGTGGAGCGCGCCACTGCTCGACTAAAATGAGATAACTTTTCTCTTTTGATATTATTACGCACCTCCCTAACAAGACACCTATACTTAATCTCAATGTCACTGTCACTTGTTCTTTTATGTAAGCAGTTCAATTTTTCAAGTTCGCTTAATTGTGAAGTCAGTTGACGAGAAAAAATTAACCCAAACCAGATTTTAAGTTAACGCTTTTGTGTCTAACTTTAAATGCCCTATTGAAACACTATAAAAAAACTTTCAAAAAAAATATTAAATACTGTGTTAATATCAGAAAAATCAGCAACATGTAAATTATTATACATGTGAATGGAAAGTAAGTATCTACAAGTGTTAATACTGTAACAAATTTTTCGATTTATGTGTTTAAATGATTACATAACTATGACAAACGATATATTATTGAAAAGAGAATTTTTTATAGTTTCAAAATACGTAATAAAATTGGGTAGATTTCATTGAAAATTTTGTATGTATTTACTATATCTGACACATTGATGCTCAATTGTTTTTTTTTATTCTAAGCCATCTAATAGGGAATCACTTTTCTTCTTTAACCTTTTGTCGTATCTCTAACAAGATATCTGACGTGACAGTTAAAATCAAACAGAATGTATACACACATCACTTTAGACCCCATAATTGTTTTTACTATAATACATAATGATGCAAAACTATCCGTTTAAAGAGATAGAAAAACCTACAGAATCTTAAAATTCTTTGTCTCTCAATCTAGATTTATTTCTTCTTTAAATAAAATGTACCCACTTATTTCTGAGATTTGGTATTTTACTTTGGCTACGCTCAGATATATTTTTATTCATATAATGAACTTGAAAACGGAACTGCTTCTAGGTTAAGAACATCGTTAAGATTTAGATTTCAATTTACACTTAAATCCATGTAGGTGGTACCCTTTCATGTGTACATAATGCATGCCATGTAGAACTTCCATCTGAGCACATTGTTTTGACAAGATACGCTGTCTGTGTCACCACCACGTGGGCTCGCTTTCCAGGTCGGCTAACGGTGAAATATCGCAAATACGTTTATAGCTATTAGAGCTCGCAATCAGTTACGTATAGGTAAATTGTTAATAGCCCGAGTTAACTGAATTAACCTATATATTATAAGATATGTTGTCAATAATGGTAATGGTGATAAATGTGGTTAATGGCTGCGATGATTTCTTTGTTTCTTCCTTTCTCTCTCTCTATTTTGTATATCTTTATTAGAAGAATTAATGAATAGCAGTAATAAGGAATAAATAATAAATAAATAACAAATAGACAACTTTTTGTTGAATGAATTAGGAAGCATATCTTAAATGTTGTAAAACTTAGCTACATTTTTCAAATACATTTTAACTCAGATCCAAACTTGATAAGAAACTTCATTCTCTAGAAAAAGATCTAATGCATTTTGATCATAAAATTAACTAGCACTGCAAGAATCTTTGCATTTAAAAATCTTAAAACTGTTTTCTTTTGAATAAATTTGCCATGTTAATCATATAATAATTACTGATGTATGTTATTGTGTTTTAATGTTTATTTATTTTTTATTTTAATGCTTGCCTTTAATTTTAACAGTTTATGAATATATATTTTATATATTTAAGTAAAGTACATTTCAAAAATGAGAAATACGCATTTTAACATCTATAACTACTTTAGTGTACCTTCTGTGGCAATAATTACCTGATCTCTCATTTAAAGACTACGATTTGCCTCCTAGCATGTGAATCTAATTGCCGTACTAAGTACGTCTTTAGGATTCCTCCAAGAGTGAATTCATTTTCATCAGTATCGTGTCTCAAGCACTTATTATTCTCGATTTCCCCCTAAGAAATAACGAGTTTAGATGCGCTCCATCTAGGAGCCACACGCCAAATTCTCACTCAATCAGGGACCGCGGCGTAAATTGATAATTCATTAAGGTATATTCGTTCTTGGACAAAAAAATTGCAAACCGTTGAACTAACGAAGAAAGTACCATTTAATAGCTTTAATACGTTCCATATGGTGAATAATGTATGACAAATTGTACGTAAAAATAAACAATATCATATCGTTCACTATTCACATTATTTAGGCAAAATTATTATTGATATTATGAAATTTATAGTCACCATAACAAATATTATCCATGAACTAATGTATAATGATTTGTTATAATAATGAAAACTAATTTATTTCTGTAATTAAGCTTGTTATTACTTAATCAAAGATTGTAAATTATCAGAATAATGACACATTTCCTTCTGTCCATGAATATTCACTCAATGAATGTAGAAAATTGATCACGGATATATACCGATGTACGGAAACTGAAAAGAAATCATAACATTTACAATGTGCTAGAACAGGATAGAAAGTCGGTGGATCCCTTATAATCCAATTTTCGTAAACGCCTAATATCACGTCTAGTATATTTTTCTCAGTGTAAAAGAAATATATTATATATAATAATAATAATTCATGCCTTAACACACACTTAAACTAACGACTCCAATGGATTTAGTTGAATTATCTTTGGAATTAGAGGAATTAACCAGGAATTAATCGAAATTAATGGCATTAGATAGGAACTACTGTATGATTTTGAAATTAAGGAAAGAATAGGTTAATTGACTGAGAAATCTGCGAAACCACTTTAACTACAAACAATACATTACATTTTATATAATTGGTATATAAGCACATGCCCACACTTCTTGTTTAATACAGAATTTTTCGGATACCTTGTTAGTACAATTGTTACACATTAAAATTAATAAAGTAGTTTTATTTGTGTTGTGATAATGCCTAACAAATATAATATTGCAAAATATAAAACTAAGAAGGAAATTTGGATACTTTTACGGCTTCTATTGTTATACTATATCAGCATTCTGTCGGCAAATATTTACCGAGATGATCTGATAAAGTAAAGTGATTCATTTCAATGCGTTTCTAAAAATAAAGTATAACTTTAGATATAACGTATAACTTGATGCACTCAATAGATTTTTGATATTATTTATTTACATTCAATATTACTAAATCAATATTATTAGGCGTCAACAAACTTTATTGAGAATAATCTATCTGATCTAGTTAAATAATTCAGATATTTTGTAGAAATATAAATAGAAATCGGAGAACTATTCACAGTTAGAATAATATCATTTCCAAAACGAGTTGCTTTATCTTGCTTGTGGGAACCGAGTCTCTTAATTGCCAACTCAAAGAAGTTTTTATCTAAAGCTACCGTCCAGATTCACACAGATAAATTTATTTCCATATCACGACGTTAAACGATTTGGTAATCCGAAGTATACAAAAACATTTCTCGCGCTTTGTCTATCGACGCGAGCCGTATTCTAGCGCCATTTTTTACCTGCAATTTGATCACCAAATCGGCATTGTATTCCATGTTAATCGTGTGAATTCCTCTACATATCCGTTGCGAGATTCTGTATAACTACGGAATGTATTGCGTTATTAACTCTCCTGGCTTCATTTCGGAGGATAATTTGAAGATTTATTATTCGTACCTGAGTGGGCGAATATAACATGCCAGTAATGAGCGGATGTTTTGCAAGTATAATGCGATGATTTAAGCAGATTGTGTGGATGTTTTTCGAAGGTTTCACTATAAAAGACTTAAAATTTTATAAAGAATAAGAAGGATTCACCAAAATTATTAATAAAACTAACATAATCGAAATGCATATACGTGTATCTAATAGAAAACTGCGCTAACAAACTTTCTCTAGGATTAGTTCAAGGTTCGATAGCATTTTAAAAATTACGCGAACGCAGAATGTAGACCAATAAATTCTCCATACCTTACAGAATTTCTCTATATTTGCACATGTATAGCGTTCCTCTGCGTATAAAGCGATTAAAGCTTAATTGAAGCGTAATATCAATTTAAAGCCATAACTGCATTCTTTTGCTTGATGTTAAAGCCACTTACACATCTTTACCGACCACATTTTTTGACATATTTATACTTGATACCTACTTTCGATGTAAGAGACAACTAAAACGCTTTATAATTGCGAAGAAAATCCATTAATTATTTTGTGAAAGTCTCGAAGTTTTTTTGCTTCCTATTTATTTTGAATTAGTTTCAGTTTTCCATTTTTAAATAAGGATTGCCGTATTAGTAGTTCTTAATTGGTTTTCAAAATGATTACATGAAAGTTCCGACAGATATAGGCAGATATTTCGCAAATTTTGTAAACTTAACTAAAATTGGAAGTAAAAGTGGATGTGTTTATGATTCGATTTTTACTAGCATTTGTTATTTTTGCCGCATAAAATGCTGAAGCATTTGTGACACTTAATTATTTATTTATAGATATAGATTATAATGAAACTTTGCTAGTTTGTAGACCCCATGTAGTGTTACTCGAGGACAACCTGTGTGCGGAACTTTAAACTTTTTAGCTTTTAAGGGGTAGGAAATTGACTTTTGAAATCCGTCCAAATTTCGTTTATCCAAAATTATTTTTAAACGGTGAGAGATAGAGAAAAAGTTCAATGGAGGCCTTGCGCGTTTATGCAGCCTTTTGTAGATATAACTATTTATACAGGGTGTTACAATAAGCACGGAACGACATATGTTGTGCTTATTTGATCGAATTTCAGAAATCGGTTGGGGCGGATTTCAAAGTCAAATTGCACTCCCATGCTTAGTAATAGAAAATGTCCTTGAGTAACATTCCATGGGTCTACAAAACTAGAATCAGCGATCACAGTTCGCGAAGTTCCCTTGGTTAAGGGGAGGTTTACATATATATATCGGAAAAGTCCAAAAACTTTGAGCTTTTTTTTCAGACAAAGGAAAAGATATTCGAAAATACGGCTTTTCTTAAGAAATATATTAAAACTTGAACATTAAAAAAAAATATTTTTTTGAATGACCAAGACCTATAACGTTCGCTATTGTATCTAGGTAGCAATGTGCACAGAAAACACGGTCAAACTGCGTAAACTCTAGCATACGCAAAAGTGATCTGAAATTGAAAATAAAAAAAGAGTTAGAAATATATTAAATTTGTTGATGTTATACCTAAATTTAACCAATAAGTCGAAAGCAAACAATTGTGGCAGATTACCTGGACTTTGATTTGATATTTTCTATTTCTTTTTGTGTGTATGTGCAGTATAAAAATATGGAATATTGCAATTTTTGGATATCATATGGTATAACCTCCAATAAAAACTGTTTACATTAAGAAAACAAAAGAATTAAGTTGATATATTGAACACTGAAGAACTAGAACTTACGCAGATTTGAAAAATCATGTTTCGAAAAAACGACGTTCAAGTTTCTCAGCAAATTTTTTACAAATAGTTCAACATACACTTAGTCAGCTATTCCAGCACCATACATTAGTCCTTCTTCTTCTTCATACTTTGCATTTGCAAAATTTGTTGCTTCCCTTAGACAGCACAGCCAAGTTTTGCAGCGCTGGACATACTCTGCTCTGCTCGTTGTATGCGCTGACGATTAGAATTGATGACGAAATTTTGGCATGAAGTCCTACTGCAATTCCCACCCGTATTCATTATTTGTAATACAGAAAAGTAACTTCATTTAATAAATTTGCGACAATGTAGTAGCAAGTTGAATTGTTTATGGGTCACAGTGTAAATCTTTTGAGCTAGTTTCTACACACATTAACTAAACTAGCCGTTTCAGTTTTGACAATTTTTTCCAATGCATCTTTGCAATAAATCACTCTAGGAAAAACTTTATAAATCGGCCTAATACCATCTTGATTTTTTTTTTTTTTTGCAAAAGAGGGTCATGTATGAATTAAGCAAGCTCAACCTTGGCTTCTGCAACGCGCCACTTACACATGCTGTCTACACCTTTTGGACAATAAATGTGTCGTGGATCCGCGTCGGTTGAACATTTATAATGAAATGTAACCCAAATAGCTGCCTTCATTTTTTATGCAGAATCTGGATGTTGTCTAATTGCCAGTCCATAGTACACTATTGTTAAATTATCAATAACTTTGTCAGTCAGTTTATCAGCGCCCTTTCTTCAAAGTCCACTCATTCTGTTTTGTACATCTCCAACGCATTCTCTTTTTTTTTTTTTGAACAGTAACAACATCTTCGTACGGCTAAAAATAACAAATTGCTTAAAAAGTTGTCTTGTCTCAGTCGCCTATCCGAAATCGTGCGAAAATTTCTTTTAAGGTATCGCATCGACTTCCATTTTTCCTGTGCTACTCTGATGATCCGTAGTGCGGTTACCTTTGCCATCATATTTCGTCGTACCTTGCTTTAGTTTCCAATTGGCGCAGTTTTGACAAAGTGCTCATATATCTATAACTTTCTTCCTGTACTTTCCAATTAAAGTAGCTCTACCAAATAACGACGAAACACCTAGTTTTTTTCATGAGCCGTGTCCAATACCGTATAGGACGTAGTGGCTCATTTCCTGCTTTAATACTTTCTTCTTCTTCTTCACGGCTTTCTTTTGAACTAATTCAAAAAACGGCTTTCGACGCAATATGAAAATTATCGACAAAACCATTAGTAAATAGAGTTAGTGGAAACTTACTCGAACACTTTTTTAAATGAATTGGGCATTTAATTAAAGTTATCTATATATTTTTTTCCAACGTCACACCAAACACTGAATTAGAAATGTAATCGCAGAAATATACAATGCGACATATAACAGCCCGCCGCCATAATGGTAACCCTTTAGTAATTCTAGGAAATACGATTCCACGAAACTGTATTATATGTTACCTTTAATGGCTGTTCTAAAAATTTAGTGTAAGTAAGTGCATCTGCAATAAATTGATACATTTTATGGTAAGTAGTTTTCTAAAACGTGGGAAAGTGTGTTTTAAGTAAAAGAAATATTGTTAGATCAGTTTCTTCAAATGTGCGTTTTATTTCGGATGTAATTGCTTCATATTATTGTAATATAAATAGCTACTCTGTCGTTTATTTGTGATCCCGACTGCAGTGGCATTTCTAATTATTAAAGACAACTATACATACACTAACAAACTATAAGTATGATATTTCGACCCGAGTAGCCCCGAGCCGAATATAGTATTACATCTAATATGCTCCGTTTGTGTTCGGTACACCCGCTCTTTTAATAAGCCGTAGCGGCTTAAACAATGCGAATATTACGAAACCGCTTTAACCATGTATGTTATATACTTGGTGCTTTCAAAAAATGCTAAAAACCAAAAAACGATTTTTTCAGTCAAATACATGTAAACCTCCCCTTAAGTAAAACTATAAGATTTAGGTGTTGCCATTCACATACTTATACTTGCATATTTTTACTCTATGTAGGCGTACCTTTTCACTATATTTTTTTTAAAATACGCATAAAACGATTTATATATGGCTCTAAAGTTAAATTCTGAGCAACTGTTTCAAATAACTTTTTGGACATCCTGTTATTTTACGTTACTTTTTTGTTTCCCTGGAATATTTTTTTTAAATTCACGTGGTCGCAATATAGTTGTTTCAGATAAGACGGAAGAAATTAAAATTCTATCGAAGTGCTTAAAAGAGAAGGATGTCAGACCCACCTTATTTATTTTTTTCTATGGAGTTTAGTTTTATATAACCAACCAATTATTATAATCTAACTAATATTATGTATTTTGTAGAGGTACGGATATAGGTAAGAGAGGCGCATAGATAAATGTAGTTCTTTCATTTAAAGACAGTAAATTAAGTTCTTGGACGGAATTTACACCAATTATGTATAATTATTTGTTATTGTTAAATCCAGACTGACAATTCGTTTCGCTCAATTAATTTTCTATATGTACGTATATGTTTTTTTCTTAATGTTTCCTTTCAATTTATTCAGTTTAGATTCTAATTTATGAGCTGTGGTTTCTATAAAAATAACTCGGTGTTTTACATCACTTGTTTACAGTTATGCATTTACTATACAGAGTGTCCATACGCTACTTCGTTATTACGTGATTTTTATAAAAAGCTGTAGTTTACGATAAACTATTTTCTCTGCCTTCTAATTATGACGGCATCACTAAAATGGCTCATTTTTTTCCAAGAGCAATAAATTCTTTGCTCTTTCCCAGGTACGATGATGTCCCATATAGTATGAATCATTCTCTACCAGTCACAATTTTCAATCAACTCAATTTCTGTTCCTTTTGTCAAAAATCTAAAACGGAGCTTTTTCTGATTTTCGAAATGTAAACGAACTGAGGTTATGTAAGTATCAAACAATAGTAGTATCTATTATTTACCGTTAGGCTCAGTTTTATGCTTTAATTTCATTAAATTAAATCTATGGGCTAATTGAATTTAACATAAATAGTTTGTAGTATGCACAAAAACTGAAATGAGATGAGCCAGCTGGTAAATAGAAAGCTGTTGATAGGTGAAAACGGGAAACGCCAAACATAACCTCAACTGTCAAAAACTATCAGCAATAACGAAATCAGTAAATATGGCAAATATGCAATTTCAACAACAGTAAATGTCACATAGTAACTTCAATGAATAGATATTGTTAGTTATTGTAATAATCAAAAATTTCTCGGTTTTAATTTTTTTTTTTGTTAACATCACATATATTATTATTAATGACAACGGATAAAATGTGTCCCTTTTTGTCCTTATTTTGCCATTTTTGATTTAAATAAATTATCATATTGTTTTAGTCCAAACTACTATTGAAGTCGCATTAGAGAGAAGGCCGCGAGATATAAAAAGTTGTGAAGTTTTGTTTATAGACCATTTCCAAAGGAAGTAGAGAAAAATTATACTTGATTTGTAAGTACGGTGAGATTCAAAATAACTGTCGTAATAAAAAAACTGTTTTCCGGAAAAAAATATTTATACTTATTACCGTTTTAATGAGTGAAGTTAGCTACATACAAAATTTCATACAATAAATCAATTTTCTTGGCATTTAGTGACATTGGCATTCGTGTTGTAATTTTTCTTCGTTTATTTATCTTATACCTTTTTTCAAGCCGTTTATATTTACGTTTAATATCACCAACAATAGGATAGTGGCACTGACTTAGTTCAAACCTTCATTACAAGCATACGGCATATACCTACATCCTGCTACTATTTATAGGAGCGGAATTGACAATCTTTTTGAATCTCACCGTACAGTTTGATATATCAGGCAAGTAGCCGTTGAAACCAGAATGATGATAGTTTTTGTATAATGAATATGAAATTGACATTTGATATTTTTTTCTGAAAGTATTCATTCCTTTACTATTATTTGGCCTATTTGCATGACCATGTTGGGTGTTCAATGCATCGTTTACCAAATTAAATTGGCCGATAAAGGAGGTCACTTGCTCTGTCTTAAGCCCCAATGACTCAAATTAGTCCCACGGGTTTTTTAATTTCAACTTTTTCATTCTTATTTTGCAAAGTTACAAAATTCAGTGTTTACACTTAAGCTAAAAATTAGAAGTACCCAATTTAAGTTTAATTGTGGTGTGTACTATTGTGTGCTTCAACCAAATTCGAAATTACATATTTACAAATAACATCTAGTTTATATTCTATTAAGTCACAAAATTTTTGGAAAAGGTAAACATAAGCTTTAAACCTTTCCAGTCTATTCTCTTTGCAAAGGTATGCGAAATGCCGATTTTGCAAAATTAAAAAATTAAAAGTCGAAATTTAAAAAATCTATGGGACTAATATCGAGTTATTGGACCTTAATAAATAATGAATAAGCAATTCTATTGGTGAATTTAATTTGACAAACGGTATGCTAAACACTCTGTATAGTTTTAACGATCTAACAAGGCAGAAAGTTCAAAACAGGGTAGAAAGTATCTACACGAAATGATTTAACAATCAACCCAAGGTATTTTTTTTTTACCCAGGAGGAAATCCTTTATGGACGGTGTGTGGAACTCCAGTATGGTTAGTGCAATATACTGTTTACCCACTAAAACCTCCTGCTCCTCTCAATGACTCACAATCAGACGCACCCGGAATCGTCGAGGACATATCATCAGGTGCGACCGGCGGCTATCTCCCTTTATCAGGCTCTTGCCTGTTTGGCTCTCTCATCTGCCTCCTTTCGATTCATGATGTTCACTATCATACCATGTATTATTTGCCATTTTAATTTTCTCTTGACCATTTCGGGAACAGGCGTGTCTGGTGTTAACGATATTCCTAGCTGATTATAGGTGACTTCCCTAAACTCATCCCATCTTCCGCATTCAAAGATAGTGTGTTCTGCGGTATCCACATTCCTACAGTAAATACAGTCATCACTGTGGTCTTTCTTTATTCGTTTAGCGAAGGACCTATAAACTCCGTGCGCTGTCAGAGCCTGCATCAGGTAATAATCTAACTTTCTGTGACCGCAGTTAACCCACAAAATCACGTTTGGTATCAACCTTTTAGTTCACTGGGCTTCATCGTGCTCATTCGTCCATCTATCCTGCCAGGCGTTTAGGGAAACTCCTCTCGCCAATACCTATCCAAGGTATCAGTGTCAATCTTTTAATAATTAAAATAATAATTAGCGTTTACTTCATGTATTTTTCTTTTCATAGGAAAAAAAAAATACCATTGCCATTTAAAACAAAACAAATGATGACGTCATAGTTATAAAATAGAAAGCGAAAGAAAAGATATTTTCCGCCAGCTAATGCAGTTTATAGACCGCATTAGCTGGCGGAAATGCGGTCTATAAACATAAATTTGACATGTTTCAGCGTTTCTCAAAAAAAAGACAAACGAAGTTAGGATATTATGCATTATTTTTTATTTTATCTACACTCTGACCATATATTATTAATTTCTTTAAATTTTTTCAGTATACATTACATTAATATAAGGAATAAGAAAGAGGTAACAGAGAGATCTCACTGCACAAAAGAGCAGGGAATTAAATATATATATGTAACTATGTGACATTCGAAGATTCGAGTAACTTCGCGGCAAACATTTTTACAGTTAATTCTCGCTATGGCGTTACCGTAAACAGACGTTCAAACGTTGAAGTTTATTCTCTTGTTCGCCTTCGAATTAGAGCAGTCATCGTTGTTATTACCGATGTACGGATGAACGTTTTATTACCTATTCCCATTATCCATTCTGGGCGCGAAGTCTGCTACTGTTAACGGTTACGTGTTACACTTCGATTGCAATGACATTTTTGTTTATTAGCAAGGTGATGTCTCGTCGTACGTCTGTGCGTGCGTAGATGATTGCTGCTTTGCTTTAAGAATGATTCTCTTTGACGTGTATTTCACGTATGTTCATGCAAGTTTCGTCTATTCGAAATATTAATATTATTTCAATTTTTTTTTTGTTTTTAATCAAAATGCATTTCTAACAAACTTTAAAACACCTGGAATAGCTTGTAATAATACATACTTATGTACCTACCTCTAACTAAAATGGTTGAATCATACACCTTTTTCTTAAATAGATCATTCGCGTATACTTTTTTTTTTACATTTTTAAAGTATCTTTACATACTTCATGGTTTCTTAGATACAAAACCATATTTAGATACTTTTAAGTTTTAAGTATCTTTTTACACAAGATACTTCCAGTTCTGATAATGCAGAACGCTTGACGTTTAATACGGATTTTAATGAATTTGATGTAATTTATTATTGATCTGTGCGTTGCAAGAAATCTTTACACATTTGCATTAATTACAATGTCATTACAGCGTTCCATAAAGTTTTCGTAATAGAATACAGCATAAGTGAGTTTATGGCACGGAGAAGTGAAATACCTTTAATTATATGATAAATGATAACCAATTACTTCCTTCATTACATTAAATTATGTTTTTAGCTTCATATTGGTTTTCTTTTAATACTATACGTCGCATAGTTGCTTATTGTGTTGAAAGTGTAAGTTCAAGATCTAAAAATAGTTTCATGTTGTTAATTGGTCATTGGATTACTTTCATTTTCCTTACATTGTTTTAAATAGATAAGGATAATATAAAATTATGTTCAGTGAATATAAAACTAAATCTCCCACTCCTAAAGAAAGGGGTTTTTCGATAAAGTTTAATTTTAACTTATTATTTGTGCATGGAAAAAGCGTTCGTATTAATTATTCCTAACCAACAAGCATGATTTTAAAAATGAAATTTTTACGGTCCATAAAAAACACTTTCCGTGTTACATCTGCTGTTTGCATACTAAGTTAAATCCTTTCTTAATTGTTATGTAAAAGAAGTAAATCACTTATATAATTCTAAACGACTAGTCTGGGTATAATAGATATACAGGTTTGGGATAAAGTATGGAACCAAGCAAATAACTTTAAAACGGTGAGGATGATGTTGCTGAAACTTTGCAAATAAATGTCACGAAATATAATACATCTAATTTCGATTTTGTTGTTGTGACTGTACTTCCGTTCAACCGGAAGTTCCTCTTTATTTTTTTTAATTTAAACGGAACACCCTGTATATTTTTGCAAATTATAATAGACCTTGTTTTTGCGAATTCGACCATACTGGTTTTAGCACCATTATCTGTAAATAATGAAGAGATAGAACACTCCACATTTATTGAACAATTAATTTTATTTATCGTGAATTATTAACAAAATGGTAGTCACTTATAAACAAACTCATTAAAATGTTCAAATGCTCGCCGTGTACTTCCTGAGATATCTCTTCTACGAAATTCGTGAGTTACCTTTTCCAAAACTTCTCTACGGATTAAATCACATTCGTCGCATATTCTTTGCCTCAACTCCTGCAAAGTAGCTGGTCGCCTAACGTAAACACGAGATTTGAGAAAATCCCACACATAAAAATCTAATGGACTAAGGTCTGGAGAACGTGCAGGCCACTCTATAAATCCTCTACGTCCAATCCATCGATTTGGGAAAATAGCATCCAAAAAGTTCCTAACTCGCGTATCATAGTGTAGGAGGCGCCTCCTATCTGTTGAAACCAAAAACTTTGGAGTTTTTGTGTTGAAGTGCAGGATTAATGTGGTTTCTCAGTAGATGCAAATACTTCTCATCTGGATCCAGTACCTGGAATTATTGATTAGCCTGTTCCATTCAAACAGAAAGTTGCTTCGTCAGAGAATACCATATTACTTGCAAAATGTTCGTCTGCATTACAAATTTCCATCATTCTTTCGCAAAACTCCAGGCGTCGGTCAAAATCATCACCTGACAGTTCTTGAAGTAGGAGTATTTTATACGGATGCAACTTTTCTCTCTACAACAGTTTTCCTACAGAACGACGACTTATGCCATGGTTTAGTGCTAAAGTTGTAGTAGAAGTTTGAGGTGATTCTTCTAATTCAATAGCAATGTTTTCTCTAACAATTGCGTTAGTTGCGGTCTGTGGTCTGCCTGTTTTTGGTGAATTTTTAACCGTTCCAGTCATTCTAAAACGTTTTAGTGCTTAAGTGACAGCTGAACGTGTTATAGGAGTTCTTTCGAGATGCAAATCATTAAAAAGGTGACACACTTCTTCATGAGTTCTAACGCGATCGCCAAACCCGATTATCATTAAAATTTCAATACGCTCTCTTTCATTTAAATGCTCCATTTTCATCCGTACAATTAGTAATTTGATGGACGTGAATTAAATAAACGTGACAGTTTGTCAACAGTTACCTACTAGATGATAATACCTTTTGTTTGTTTGTTGCTGGGCAAAGCTTCGGGTTGTGACCGACATCTATGGACTTATTGTATCATCCCCACTGACATTTTGCTGAACTAATTATCTTTCCATTATTTACAAATAATGGTGCTAAAACCAGTATGGTCGAATTCGCAAGGTCTATTATAATCTGCAAAAATATACAGGATGTTCCATTTAAATAAAAAACATAGAGGGAACTTCCGGTTGAACCGGAAGTACAGTCACAACAACAAAAGCAACATCAGATGTATTATATTTCCTTACACTTATCTGCAAAGTTTCGCCAATACCGTCCTCTTCGTTTTAAAGATATTTGCTTGGTTCCATACTTTATCTCAACCCTGTATATGGCATAGCTCTTCCTCGTAACGAAATATCAGCAAATCATATCAGCTTTTATAAGTAGCTAGTTTCTAGATTCAAATGTAGTACGTTTTGATATTACAGGTTAGGTTATGTCATCATAACTCTTGTTCATTTGAGACAACGCCAATTAATTATACAGGCCTCCGCCTTGAGGTGGGGGTAGGTACCGTGTCGGAATATCGCACGATATACGCACAGGATGCTGATGCGTAGAGGTATAGATGTTACGGATGGTTTACATGAAGTCAGTGGAGAAGCAAGTCAAATTGGAAAGTAATTTGCTGCAAGTTATTTGCATTGTGTAAGCATCTACATGCCTCCTATTTCAGGCAAGGGAAGCACGATACAAGTTGTCAAACAAGCTTATTCTAAACAGAACCTGGTTCTATTTACTTGCCGACTTCCCTTGTACTTTAAAATTAAATTAAAATTTTAGTCAAGTTGCCTGCTCCCATTCAATGTCACAGGCCTGTATATCTAGACGGCAATCTTTGAGTTAATTTTTATTCATTATTTGTATGTACAGTCATTGTAATTAATTATAAATCTAAATTGTTCGTTTTTATTAATTGCTTCTTACAACCCAAATGTAACAATAAACCAAATATTCACTTACTTCACTACATATGCTGTTGTTTCTTTTCAAAACTTCTATTTATTAGAGATAAACAACATTTTTTTTTTTTTTGAATGAATCCGTCAAATTACCATACTTATCACGCAAACTAACAGTACCTATAAAAATTGCAACACGTCTTCAATGGATTATTGCTCCTATGTACGACAACAGTATTTTTTACTGTTCTACTCTACGCGTAGAATCATTAATAAAAATTCTCATGCGCTACTATAACAGCATGTAAGACAACACGTTAACTACATATTATAATTATCATGCCGTTATGTCGATGACAGTAGTGTTTATTGTTAGTCTGTGCGTGTCTTCTTTCTAAATTGTTCTTTTTAAGTCAAAATTTTCTTACTTATATTTGTGTAGGTATACATACTATGAGATTCAAAATGATTGTCATAAGAAAAAAACTGTTTTCCGGAAAAAATTATCTATACTTATTTCCAATTTAATGAGCGAAGTTAGCTACATACAAATTTCATACATTAAATGAATTTTCTTGACATTTAGCGACATTGGCGTGCGTGTTGTAGTATCTTTCGATTATTTATCTTATAATTTTTTTCAAATCGTTTATATTTACATCTAATATCACCAACAATAGTATTTCTGAATACTGTAAGAAAATAAGGGAATTTATCTGTGGTAATTAGCTCAACAAACAGCTAAAAAATCAATATTAACATTAAGTGAAATAGTTTATTACATTTTATAATTTTATAGGCTTATCATACACTTCAGCGCAATGAGCTGTCAAAAGAAAGTTACATTTTCATTCCTATAAAGTTTCTACGGTACAGAAATTATTACCATTAGATCACGATTGGCAATTGGAATATTGTCATTGCTTTAATAACAATTTAAGGGACGATGACTTGCTAAACAAATCATTTTTCCGGGATGAAGCCTGGTTTTATCTAACAGACTATATCAATTTACAAAACTATTGTATCTGTTCTGCAGAAAATCCACGCGAATTTCGAGAAACGCAGTTGCATCCCATAAAAGTTGGAATTTGGTTAGCTATGTCCAGGCAACGAATAATAGGGCCAATTTTCTTCCAGGAAACTGTAACAGCCCAACGTTACCAACAGATGTTGGAATTGTTTATTGCAGAGTTACAAGAAAATGAGCTTGAAGCAGGTTATTTTCAGCACAATAATGCTCCAGCACATACTGCTCGACAAACCTCCCAATATCTTCAACAGTTTTTTGCTGACAGGGTCGTTAGAGCACAAATATGGCCACCAAGATCGCCTGATCTAACCCCATTAGATTACTTCATGTTTGGCTATCTAAAAAAATAGATCTATAGAAACCGCATGCATACCTAGAAGAACTGAGAGATGCAGTTTTGTCACTTAATAATTATACTAATTGTATGTTATAATTTAAAGTAATAAATAAATTT
Organism: Protaetia brevitarsis; assembly: GCA_004143645.1. Lineage (NCBI taxonomy): Eukaryota > Metazoa > Arthropoda > Insecta > Coleoptera > Scarabaeidae > Protaetia > Protaetia brevitarsis. The sequence continues at coordinate 11,192 of RXPK01000264.1, read as the reverse complement.
AATTAAACACCAGTTAGTACTGAATTATAAAATCATAATTTAGTAAAGTTAAATTAATTACATTTCATTTTTACAAGCAGAAACACCAAGCCATGGTCGTTTATATAATGCGAGTTCAAATATAGGTTACGTTTTCCTTATTTATGACAGATCCGTTTACTTTCTTGTGTTCCAACACTGACTTAGTTCAAACCTTCATTACTAACACGCGGCATATACCTACACCCTGCTACTATCTATAGGAGCGGAATTGACAATCATTTTGAATCTCATAGTACAAGAAACATCGAATGAGAAAATCGGTTTGAATTGCCTTAATTGTGTATTTAGAAATGTATAACTTTCACTTAAAATCTAATTTCGAAATTCTAATAAATTTTAGTAGTATACTTACAAATATATGCAGAAGAGAATTGTGCCATTTCCGGCAAATTAATTGGCCGGTTAAGACTAGATGTGAGTGTTGCAGGAAATTGCCTTTTGTATGTTTTTAAATATTTAACTCCAACAAAGCGATTGTAGTGAATAATCGTATTCTTCAGTATAGACTTATTAAAATTGGGGAATCTAAACCGGTTTTCTGTCAAACCGGTTTGTTTGGGACAATTAATTGCCTTCAAAACAAAACAACGTAAATCGATTTGGTTAGAGTTCTTTGTATTTTAGTGTTATTTACTTATTTAAAGATTAAATCGGAACACAAACAATTCTTAAAAACTACTGCCATTATAGCAACTTAACTATGACTAGTTCTCTATCGGTAAAACAGAACTTCTTCATATTTATTATGTTACGTTTTAATGGCGGGTGATTTAAATTTCATATCCCAACAGGTTTTATAGCAGATTTTAACTGAAAATCTAGTGGAACTGGTTTAATGAAAATTAATTAGACAATGAACCTTAATGTTCACATAATATCCGCTAACATAGATAAATATAAAATTGGTTAGTCTTCATCTAAATCGTAGGTTTGTTCGAACATGCAGTTCGCGAACGGTTCACGATCATGTAGTAAACCAATTAGACAACGCATTCCAGTTCGCGAGAACTCCAATCTATTCTCTGATTGGGTCACGTGATCACGAACTGCATGTTCGAACAGCCCTCATATGAACAAATCCCAAAGTCATCGTCATGAGTTTCGTTGTGCGCCATCTTTCGGTCAATTGATAGCAACACCTCGAACATTGATAGATAGTAGACTAACGTTACCACCACTACCCGGTAGTAACAAAATGCAAAATGTTTAGTGTAGGATTGTTTCTAATAAACATTATAGTATACAATTCAAAAATGCGCTAATAAAAATGAGTTATGTATGAATCACTGACAACTTTGTTAAAAAAAATTATTTTTCTATCTCAAAGATCGTTAAAAGCAATACGCAATACACTTTCACATAATTTTAATGCCTTATAGACGGAACTAAAAATATGTTGTTTTAACCCACTTTGCATCCAACAAACACAAAATATTATTTGCTCCAACAGTTTTTTTTTTTTTATAAAAGTAAAATAATAAAAAAAAAACGTTGTAACTACAATGCATATGTTTTTCTGGGTGCACTGTCTGATAATGTTGGTAAGATTTTTGGTTGCAGAAACTCAAACAATCTTGGGATTTCAGATATACCTTTTGGCAGTGGCGGTTTCTGTACAGGAGCACATGAGCACGTGAACCCCTAAACAAATCGTCGATTACAAACTAATAAAATCTATTACTCGATCTTAATATATTCGTGAAATATAACGCAGCGAAATGAATAAACGACGCGACGTTCCTTTCTATACATATGTATGTACATCGCGAGCAAGCGACCGACGACGGAGCACGTGCGTCGAGTAGGCGGGAGTACGTTGATTTTATTCAATGCCTAGCCGTATGAAGGACGTAGCGGAGGTGGGGAGGGATACGGCAGATTCCGTATGAACGGTGCACAAATTGAGTGTGCTCCTGTGCTTGCTTTCGTTGCGTTCTTGGGTCACGTTAACAAATCGATCGACATCAACGTTCAGATATCGTGTTTTACGGATAAACTATATTATATATATTTTGTTTATGAATGACTCATCGCTCACAGGTCGTAACTACCATAAGAACTAATACTGTTTGTTGGTGACAGTTTTATAATGAAACCAAAGGTGCATAATTATTTTAATTTATTAAATAACATACTGCTGTAGTTTTTTATTTAAAAAAGAAAACAATTATCTGAATACATTTCTTAATTTAATGTTATTTTCATTTGAAAGTTGTTTTCATATTTTAGGATAACGGTGTATTTCTTCATACTTTAAGTTTTAACAGAATTTTCGTGACTATATATAACATTATATTATTTATTTCACTATTACTATATTTTTCCGTATTGGACGGATCTGGCTCTCTGCTTCGTACGTGCGAGCGAGAGAGCCAGTGTGATATAAATTTCTCACATGTGTTGTTTTCTTTTGCTTGGAATTTAAAAATTTTAATATATTAATCTATTAATTTGTGGCTGATATTAAGCCAGTGCTCAATCCCTAATAGCCAAATTTAAATTTCCCGCAATTATTCTTAGTAACTTCAACCTTGAAACATAAAATTACCCACTATTTTGTACTATATTAATAGTTATTTGAATGCCTTTACGTTGAATTCACTAATAATTGTGGCGGGAAATTTAAATTTGGCTATTAGGGATGTTTAATTACACTCGTGCAATTTAGATGAGTAATTAATACAGGTCTGTATTAAATTTAATTTTATATTTTAGTTTTAGATATAAGATTTTCAAAGAATTGTAGATGATAAAAGTTGATATAATTATCACAATAATCATGATTGTAGCAATTTAAATACTTAGTGTTAATTTATAAATATTTTAAATTTAATTTTGTAAAAAAAAGGAAATTAGACAATATATTTGTTAAAAAAAACTATCTATTTTATTTAAAACACTGATTTAAATTTTCGTTTGAGGTACTTCATCTACAGCAATACGTTTATTAAACCCGCGCACATAAAATCACAAACTTAAATTCGTAAATCTTTAACAGTTCCCAAAAAACAACGTACATTTCCCCTCAAAGATACAAATAATAATTGATTTTTATAGAAAAACAAAAATAAATTGGCAACAGCGCAGCCGCAGTTAAAAACTACGCCGCATCATTAAATCCCTCTACAAAAAGCCGCCACTAATACGCTTTGGTGCAGCCGACAAACAAAAAAGAATATATATAGTACGTAGAAAAAGTAATGAAATGAAATATACAGTACGTAAAAAAGATAATGAAATGCACACAAAACAGACAAAGTAGGATTGTAAGTAAACACTAAACAATATATAAATAAGAACTATCGATGCGAACAGTTTTACTGTGCAATATTTGAAAGACAATTTTAATTCGTTTAGTTATGAACAAAAAATTCAAGTTAAAAGTATGGGCAGACCAGAACCAGAACTTAATTTGACGCAAACTACAAAGGGCAAATTTAGAGACTTTACAAGAAAATTTTAGAAGGACATGTACGAAAAAAATTATTGGATTTTAGTTAAAAATTTGCATGTTCTTGATTTTGTGAACACCCTACGTTTCCGACCACGAGCCGCCACTGCCTTTTGGGTGTTGACAATATTTACGGTTTTATAGAAAACAGAAAGAATTATCGAAGTAACAATTTTCACATAAATGCCGTGATGTTTGATTTTTGGTTGACCTTTGGCACTGAAATTTGGGAGATATTTTCCAACTGCCAATAAAAATTGCGTCTATCTTCGTCTAAGAATTCGTATTTCCATCGTCTATATTTTATCGCGTTTCCAAACCTTCCAATGTCTGCAAATCTTTCGAAGGGATTTGTATAAGCCTACCACAATTAATGCCACCAATGGTCATTCCCGGCTTTTTATTTTCGTTATTAACAATCGTGTCGAATGCCCTATTGTCTTAAAGCCGTCGGCCAACGGCTCGTTCCACCACGTTCACAAACTGGAACGACTGCAAAGGCAGTCAGTCAAGTCACGGTTTTGATATTTAATGCTTTTCTCCGCGGCAGTTCATTCTTTTTTACTTGCGGCTTTTGGAAAGGTAACAGTTCGAGCGTTGCACAAATACGAACCTAGATATTACGACATCCGTATATTAATCAAATAGTTCCTCTATATGCGCTTTAAACGCTGTTCGGAATTTCAGTTGATTTACTCGTGACGCTTGTAATAAAAAATGGAGGGAAAATGGTTTTTCTGCAAGTATGAAGTTACACGCTGCACTTATGCTGGGATTACCGTTATGCTGTGCTTAATTGATGATTACAGAGACGATGAACTTTACTTTTACACGCCTAAATACGAAAATAATTGTTTTGTAGACAATCAAGCAATGAGAAAATATCAACGAAATTTTATTTACGTAAAAAGAGAATAATGCGGAATAAATGGTAAGAGAAATTGACCCTAATCGACAGAGATTCTTCGTGAAATCCTGAATTCATCCTTGTAAACATTTTTACGTCCTCAAAATTGTGTGACGTGGAGTATACCTATTACTGGAAAAGCCACTAAATATTAACAAACCATTTACTAGTTATTTCATTAAACCGGTTTCACGTGATTGATTTTCAGTCAAAATCAGTTATGATTTTTGTTTTGGAGGGGATTAGTCGACCCAAACAGACCAACAACAATGTTAAGCTCAGATTTGATCCAGATTTAAAAAAATATATCATATTTATATAATTAAGTTTCAAATATGTACAACTTATAACTAGTTTGCATTTGCATACATAAAAATAAATCTTGTAGAGACCTGAGGATGGAAAATTAGCCGAAACGTCTAGTCTAAAGAAACTTATAAAACTTATATAAAATAATGTGAAGAAGGACCAGTAGTTATCATTTATTTACCAATATCCAAATTTATACTTCACTAATTGGGACAACATGGATATTTCTTTTGTATGTTTTAATCTTTTTAAATTAAATATTACAACGACAATGAAGGTAGAAAAGACGGTTGAATTAACAGAGACTCTTAGTAATATTGTTTAGTAACATTTAAATTATGTTTGGTTAATTGCATGGAATAATAATCGGATTTCCTTTAATTCATTCCATGTTTCAGGTACAAAATTATTGAGTACCGAACCAAACCAGGAAAAAAAAAACAATTTTATTTAATGCAAGGATTGCAAGCTTTTTTTTACAGTGAGAAATTAACAAATTAATGTATTTCTGCTATTAACTGTAATAATTAGGTGGAAGTTTTCCCAAGAAAAATTTTCCCTGCGTGAGGAGAAATTACAGTTAATAGCAGAAATACATTAATTTGTTAATTTTATTTAATACTTGGTGGCCTCCATATAATTTTTTTCAAGCGGGAGCTCATAACTTCTGGTTACGCCCCTGCTTATTGTGCATCAACTTCATACAATTGAAATCTAAACCTAATAGACTATTTAAACAAAAAGAACGTGTTAATAAATAGGCGCTAATAAATCTTTATACAGTTGCTATCATTAATTTTAGAAATAAATAAGTTCTTCTTCGATAAGAATAAATTTTATAATTAGCAACTGCAAAGATATTCATAATCACTGTTAGTGGAAACATATTTTGACGTCACATCTCAGCAGCACACGTATAAGATCGATCGTCAGTTCGTCAGTGCCCTTTAACCGATCAATGGGATCATAACAATCAGTACACTACATTCGTATCGTTAGCTTATGTTTTGTTGTTAACAGTGGCGGCTCGTGGTCGGAAACGTAGGGTGTTCACAAAATCAAGAACATGCAAATTTTTAACTAAAATCCAATCATTTTTTTCGTACATGTACTTCTTAAATTTTCTTGTAAAGTCTCTGAATTTGCCCTTTGTAGTTTGCGTCAAATTAAGTACTGGTTGTGGTCTGCCCATACTTTTAACTTGAATTTATTGTTCATAACTAAACGAATTAAAATTGTCTTTCAAATATTGCACAGTAAAACTGTTCGCATCCATAGTTCTTATTATATATTGTTTAGTGTTTACTTACAATACTACTTTTTGTTTTGTGTGCATTTCATTATCTTTTTACGTAGTTTATTTCATTTCCATTACTTTTTTTGTTTTCTTTTTTTGTTTGTCGGCTGCACCAAAGCGCATTAGTGGCGGCTTGCTTTGTCGGTTTTTTGCAGAGGGATTTAACCATGCGGCGCGTAGTTTTTAACTGCGGCTGCGTGTTGCTAATTTATTTTTGTTTTCTAAAAAATCAATTATTATTGTATCTTTGAAGAGATATGTACGTTTTGGGGAAACAGCTAGAAGAGTTTACGAGTTTAAGTTTGTTTTTATGTGCGTGGGTTTAATAACCGTATTGCTGTAGATGAAGTACCTCAAACGAAAATTTAAATTAGTTGTTTTAAATAGAATGATACTTTTTTTTAACAAATATATTGTCTAATTTCCTTTTTTTTTACAAAGTTAAATTTAAGAATTTATATAATTAACACTAAGTTTTAATTGTTACAACCTGATTATTGTGTTAATTATATCAACTTTTATCATCTACAATTCTTTGAAAACTTCTTCTATACCTAAACTAAATATTAAAATTAAATTTAATACAGACCTGTATTAATTACTTCATCTTTATACTGCACGAGTGTGATTAAACATTGAGCACTGGCTTAATATAAGCAACAAATTAATAGGTTAATATATTAAAATTTTTAAAATTCCAAGCAAAAGAAAACAACACAGTGAGCCACCTTCTCGAAAACAAACAAAAAACCTGGAAACAAATCGGCCAATACGGAAAAAAAATTAGCAATAGTGAAATAAATAATATAATTTATATATAGTACGAAATTCTGTTAAAACTTAAAGTATAATGAAATACAAACCGTTATCCTAAATATCCAAAACAACTTTCAAATGAAAATTAACATTAAATTGAGATATAATTTATTCAGATAATTGTTTTTTTATAAAAATTACACAGATATATTATTTAATAAATTATATAATTATTACGCACCTTTGGTTTGCATTATAAAACTGTTCACCAACAAAATAATAGTTCTTATGGTAGTTACGACCTGTGAACGGTGAGTCATTCATAAAACAAAACATATATAATATAGTTTATCCGTAAAACACGATATCTGAACGTTGACGTTCGATCGATTTATTTACATGACCCAAGAACGCAAGAAAGCAGCAATGAGCACACTCAATGTGTGCGCCGTTCATTATGGAATCTGCCGTATCCCTCCCGCACCTCCGCTGCGTCCTTTATGCGGCTAGGCATTGGATAAATCAACGTAGTTCCCCTACTCGTCGCCCGTGCTCCTCGTCTGTCGCTTGCTCCGATTGTACATACATACATAGGTATAGAAAGGAACGTCGCTCGTTTTTTGTTTCGCTGCGTTATTTTACGAATATATTAAAATCGAGTCTATAGATTTATTAGGTTTGTATCGACGATTGTCTAGGGGTCAACGTGCTCATGTGCTCCTATACAGAAACCGCAACATGGTGCTTAATAACAATTGGCCACAATACGCCAGACAAGAATGCACCAACAAAACAGTCTGGCAGTAGGGTACCCTTCTATTTAAAATTATATGATGCATTTGTTCATAAATTCCTTGGAAAGTCTGGTTTCATTAATCTTTAAACTAAAATACCAATAGCATATCCCTCATGAAACCAGGCTCTGCCAAATATATTTACCTCAACGCCATATTGAAGTAATGGCTTCTACAAACTCTAATATTTCTAAGAACTTTTTTTTTTACATTTGCAGGCGAAACAACTAATATTTTAGGCCGTTGTGTTATAAATATTACTGTCGAAATATTATATAATTTCCGGATTTGCCTTTGCCACCTGCGCCAGTTACAACAAGATGGGGCACATGTTTGGAAACAATTTTTTTTTTATTCCCACTAACACCATTCATATAACTTAAAATATATTCTATATTTACCTATTCTTTTTTTTTTGTTTCAGAAATAAAATGCGCCCATCCGGCAGTTCCTGTCAACGCCAAAATAAGCCTAACCAATACCGACCTATCCCCTGGCACGATAGGTACTTATTTGTGCGACGTGGGTTACGAGACCTTCGGAAACACGCAGATAACCTGCTCCACTGCAGGTCAATGGGTCGGGGAGCTACCATTCTGCGGTGAGTAGCCATATATGTACTTATGTGAATCCGCCGGGTCTAATCTTTATATCACGTCACGTAGCAGGTTCATGACGTATCCCAGCATATGTATATGTACTCCGGCTTCTCTTCGGTCCTTTCATTCCTACAATTAACTGATTTAAGTTTACAAGAGCTCACAAGCTGTTCTGTACAATAAAATTGACTTTGCGTTGTACACGATGCCGCTTGTTGCTATTCAACTCTTAGTGTTTTATCTTGCTTCTTATTGGACATACGCGCGTATAAAGGCAAGGTCTTTTGTTATAACGTAGGGTAGTTCGATGTGCTTAGTTATTACGCGCAAAAGCTATATGTATTTACGTTCATTTACAACCGGTTTAAATAAATTTTCAATTACGGTTGTAGAAAATGTAATGACTTTCGCAATGACCTTTTCGTATTTTGCGGTTTTGGCGAAAAAAAAAGTAAAGAAATATTTGGTCTACGATAAGAAAACTAATCGCTACTTTCTAAAAAAAAAATAAAATGATCCTATTTATTTTGATAAAGATCACATAATTTTGGCAGTCATATAAAGGTATTTGTGATAAGCACACAGAGTAACATAATTGTCAATGTCAAAACGTCAATAAGATTATATTTTTTGTTTTTTAATTAAGGTAATAAGATGCAACTAATCCCTCACAATAATGTTAGAGTTATTATTTAGCCAATTACAATTAGTTATAAATCCCAAAATGGAGATTAGTGCATTTATTACCCTAATAAAAAACAAAAAAATATAAATTTATTGACGTTTTGACCATTTACTGCTTTTTTCCGAGAATTGTCTAAAATCTAGAAGATTTAAAAAGGCATGATACATATAGTTATATAAAAAAAAACTTACTGTGAAAACTAGTTTTTTTTTTTTTTTTTGTTATTATCAATTTCATGTTGTTTTTTTAAAGTTTTTCATATTAGTGATGACTTATGATTTTGTTATTCTATGTTTAAACGTAATTGTATTGTTTGTTTTTTCTAATGAACAAATGAACAAAAGAATGAAAGGAATGAAATAAATCGATATTTTCGGAATGATTTTTGATTTTAATAATAGTGGAAACAACATTTTATATAGGGTATTCCACATAAATGGTTCATTAAAAATTTATGATGTTCTATTATTTAGGGGAGGGTGGGGCAAGATGGGGCCACGAGACATGATGGGGACATCGTCTTATCTACAAAACGACGGTAAGCATCTGTCAAATAATAGCAGACCTAACATTCACAAGTGCTGCTTTTATGTTTGTTGTAATGTTAGAAAACTTTACTAATCGTAATAAACAAAGTTTTTGCTGTTTTGTGCGTGAACTTGCAGGTTCTGAATTTCTTTATTGTTTTGATGATGGAGTTCAACGGCCAGTTATCGGAAGTATAAGTAAATTATTTACAACTACACCTTTTTGTGCTTATTAATTGACATGTATTGCATGTATTTTCTATAGTGCGTTATTGGTTTATTTCAAATATTTAATATGTTATTATAACATAACCAGAAAATGTCTTAAAGAGGTAAGGTGGGGCTATTGTATGGGGCAACATGGGGACATCACTATCGTTACTCTTTCAGTCTTGTTCGTTATGACTGATATAGTTGGATTTCCAAATTATAGAATTATAATCATCTCTCATTACTTGCAACATAGGTTGCCGTGGGTACAGAAGAGAAGAGAAGAGTATGAGAGTACGACCAAACAATTCTAGAAAGAAAAGTGGAGAAGCGCGTCAGCTTGCTGGGACGTCTCCAACCTAGAAGAGTATTTAGGCTAAAACTGTTTTTTTCCCTAGAAGACGAGAACACAGCTAGTTACATATTTGAAAAAATTGAATTGGGGTCTCTCAGGATTAACAATTCAAGATTTGAGAAACCTTGCTTATCGATGGTCTGAAAAAATTGGAGCAAGTTCGTTTGTTGACAAAGTGCAAAAGTTGTCAGGAAAAGATTGGCCGATAGGATTTGTGAGATGTGATCTTCCATTATGCGTTCTTGAAGACATAATGCCTATTTCTGATGTTGGAATGAAGGACAGGTTCAATCAAAGCGAAACAAGGGAAAGCAACAATCTTACAAGCCACTACCGCTATACATTCTCCTACAAGAAAATAAAAGTCTGAGTCCTAGGCAACTAGAAGACAGGCCGTAGTCATTCACAATCACAAAGTTTCCAATCCCTCTTGACCACCACGGATCTCCTTCTCTATTTTGCCTCCAACAGATTTTTTGTTTGTCAGTCTTCCCAGACGGGTGTATTTAGCTCTATTAAAGAGCTTTCTAAGTTTTGTCTCATCTAGAAGATCTCGACTCACCATAAGTCTTAACTTTTTTCGATGTGACCGTAAGTGGACATGCGCACCATAACCGATGCCCTCACTCTGGCTGCCAGCTGACCGAGGCCACCGATCTCCAGACCATCCCATGCGCAGTCCTTGAGGTTAACGGACAGTCGGTTCTCGTATTGCCTATCGTCACTTGGATTTCGGTATTCAGTCTTTCCAACACTCGTGTGGTTGATCTGAAAACAGATCCCTTTGTGGTATGACATTGATGCTTCTTCAGCCACCCTCCAGGCTAGTATGTGACTTGAGATACCCACTAACGTCAAGGTAATGTCAGTTACTGTTTGGCATCGTCTGCCAATTACTGCTACAACATTTTTTCTTTAATATAATTAATTGGTTTAAAATGGCTGAGCGTAATATATAGATTAGATTAGATTTAGATTAGGATGGGGTGGCCTATCGACCTGTCACCGACTACCGTTTCAGATCTATTGTGATCCTTTCTTCCTAGAGGACGTCTTTAATTTTGCCTCGTTAATTAGGCCTATCATCTTGAGAGCGGTCTTAAGAGCTCTAGCTGTGGGGTTCTCCTACCCCATTACTAGAACCTGTCCTCGCCAGGCCTTTCGATTGGCACAGCACATTGAACTGTTGTTTCTCCTCCTCTTGGCAATCTGCAGTTGCTCATCTGCCAGCCTATTATTCCATTGCCTATCAGTCTACAT
>RXPK01000263.1:2850795-2920358 GCA_004143645.1 Protaetia brevitarsis | reverse complement strand
TTTTCCAACTATTCCGCCCACAATTAACAGACCATCCGATGTTGACGATGTAGGGTTCTAAAAATTGGGATTCTCGCGTCGCCTGTAATAATGAAAATTATGCTATTAACTATCGCGTGTTATGAAAAGTTGACATCGAAAATACACATAATCGAGAAAATCTCATCATCAACTTTAGAACCCATAAACAAAATTCAAGCGCCAATCATAATCACTTCCAAAATTCTTGATGCAGTTGTATTTATGGGTAAATTTGTTCACTATTATAATTCTTCTGATGCACCCTTGTATTCCCTGTAGTTTCACTTTATTTTTGGCTGACTTGTATAAACGGATTTTCAACAAGAGATTCGACAACTAAAATATTATTTCCTTCATTTCCGTGTAATCGGGTTTTGTCGTTCTGGTTTCCTTAATAAACAACATTCCTGTACAGTCGAAATACATTGCAGCAATTTTCTAAGAAACGCTTATCGGATGGCGTCTGTTAGGATATTTTTGCGCATAAATCCTATGCTACAAAACAACAATTTTCTTCATACTCTCCAATTATAAAACTATATCAATCTTTTCTGCTTGGGGGTAATTCTCATGGTTAATAATCAAAATGCTTTTTAAATAACACGAACAACAATGATGCACAACTGACAACAACTGTTATGTGCAACTGACAAGTGTCACAGTATATATGTCAAATAACTTATACTGCTTTGTATAATGAATAATAGCGATACTTTTGTCTAAGCCTACTTTTGAAAAAGAATTGATAAGAATTAATATTTGAAATAGAAAATTCTAAATTACTAAGAAACTATAACAGATAGGTATAAGAAGCATTAATACAATATTAAAGACTGTTAAAATTAGAATCTAAATAAGGTAATAAACATAGGGTGTACTTTAAATAAGAAGTTACTTGCCTTTAGAAGATAGCGAAAATTAAAAGTTATGTTTTTGTTCCACCCTGTATAATTTTTGCATTACCTTTATTTTATTATCAAGTGTAAATGCTTTAGTTAAAAATAAATATAGTTAAAAATATCTAGCTTAAATATGTATGGAGTGTCTCTTAAATTTTGGTCTATATTTTGAAGAATAGGTAATTATCTCGTAAACGAATTGAGTTAGATATAAGAAACCTAACACCAGCTTGTCTTTATTTAGTCTGTACTATCAAAATATGTCATAATATACAAGTGTTCCATTTAATTTTTCACAACATTGGTGTGTAATTTTTCTTTGGTTCATCCTGTATACTTCAAAATAATTTTGAAAGGTGGTCTTTCTGAACCTGTATAATCCTTAACCAAAAAAAATTGAAAATGTGTTACCACTTTTTTTATATAAACCGACGCAAATGTAGTGGCCCACCCTGTATATCTACTCAGCAGGAGGTGCATAGATGCTCCAAAAACCTAACCTAATTGTTCTTAAATTTGGAAAGGGTGAAGAGTACACAATCAACTTTGAATTTGTTCTAATATGTTTCACTTCTGATTTAAAAATAGAGCCATTGACAATATGGAACTCAAAACCTCTCGTCCTCAACTTACCTAAACTTATTGTAAAGTATTAATCAAGTATTTTTAAACTTACGCAGTAAGAGCATTTCAGACACTTAATCTATTATGAATTTCAATAATCATGAGCCCATACCTTTCTTCACCCTTACAGTTCTTCTATGGCCGGAGCCATCCCAGTAACTGAATGTGATATCAATTTCTTCTTCTTTTAATTTTTGTTGTTGTTCTGCCCATTCTTGCCTCAGCTCTTCACGCAATCTATTTTCTTCTTCCTCACGTTCCCTGTCTGGTAGAAAGCTTGTATCTACAGTAGGATCTTTTTTTATCTTCTTTCTTGGCTTATTACTACTCTTATCATCAGTAAGTTGCTGCCATGAAGTTTTCAGAATTGCCCAGTAATCATCTTCACTGTTGACATCGATGTCATCTCCCACATTGAATGATAATGCTTGGATCTTTTAAATGAAACTTCTTGACTAATAAAAACAAATACAATATTATCACAACTTACTTGTCTCTTCTGTTTATTTTTTTCGGCCTGTTTAGCTTCCATTTGACGCTGCCTTTCTCGTTCTTTTTCGGCTTGCTTTTGAGCTAATTTTTTCTCTCTTTCTTTAACAATATTTTCCTGCTTAGCTTTCATTTCATTTAATGTAACCAACCCAATCGTTGAACTCTAAATTTTCATAATACTAATATAGCATTATACTAATAAACATAATTTCTTTACCTTGAGTTGTTGTTCCCAAACCATCATAGATGAGTAGCGAATTTGTTTTCTATATTATTCAACTTTAAATCCTCTTCTATTCTTTTCTTTCTAATTTCTATATCTTGAAATTTGTTGTTCTCGAGTTTTCATCTAACTGGCATTGGCCCTAACGCGGCTTCGCTTGCAGCTCCCTTATAATGTGCCATATTGAATGTTTCTATAAAATAAATAGTAAGTGTAATACAATACAACTTAAGTAGAAAACTAATAACCAAAAAAGGGTGTTATTCAGGCGCAATATGTGGTCAAGATACGAGAAATATTTATAAAGAATGTATATCAACATATTCCTAGTCCCAGGGTGCAAAACAGTTTCGTCTGCTCGTGGAATATATTTTGTATGCCTACTGTTATAGCCCATAGAAATAGCAGATATCTGGGGCTTATTGCATAAAAGTACAATTACAATTTACAGGTGATATTTTTTTACAATCTGTTAAAATTTAACTTACAGACGTTGCAAAAATATACATATGGCAAATTTTGACAGATTGTAAAAAAATATCACCTGTAAATTGTAATTGTACTTTTATGCAACAGGGCCCTGATAGGGAACAAACATGCAGGAATTGAGCTGGCCAATTCGAGCTATAAGACTCAGATAAACATACTTTTGGATCGAGAAACACATGCAACGGAAATACATAGACATACCGATGAAATTATTATTTTATATCGTATTGAATAGTAACCCGCACGCCTTCATGAACAAAAAGCCTAGGAACTGGGAATAAACAAAGCAACGCAACAACCTGAATAATGCTCTTCCTGGCTAATAACCTACAATATACGTAGCTCAGAATAAAATTTTATATTTGTTATTCTAATATACAAATGATGCATACATTTAAGACTGAGTTCTGTTCTACATACCTTCGATACCTGGTGGACACAGGTAAGATACTTTCGATTTCTTTCCACGCTTATGAAATGTAGATGTGTGAAATATAAATGCAGATCTATAAAGTGATGTAAATCAAAGATCATTCAAATCATAGATAAGGTAGATTCAAATATACAAAATACCTTATTCCTCCTATCTCCTATCCATCCAAATCAAATATTGGTAAAGATTAGTGATGAGCGATATTTCACGGACTGTGATTCTTTCACAGTGATTGGAGAATCACGGATCACGACCGTGAGCGGAAAATTCTGAAAGCAGTGATTCGTGATTCGTGATTGCGGTAACGATCAACGGCGAGGCGCGACTGCGCACAGCAAATTAATGATAACCCGGATAGCCGGAGCTATTGCATCAGTGCACTCGCCTCGCACCCGCACTCGTTCTAAACCTGTTCATATAAGTTGTAATTTTTTTTTTTTAGATGACTTCCTTTTTTTTTTGCAAGAACCGAGATATCACATACTTACCTAAAAAAATTACAGTGCTAAGAAGAACTTCCGGGAGGACCTGTACGCCTGTAATGAAAAGTATACACGAAACACGATTTGAATATCGATGAGTCAATACAGTGATCGCAATCACCGTGATTTGTAAATCACTTTCACGACTCACAACGTGATTTAAGAATCACAGTTTCGCTCATCACTAGTAAAGATCATAGATAAGGTAGGTTGGTATAGATGGGTCGCTATTAAGAAATTCGTGTAACCGTGCTGCTCGCGCCATCTAGCGATTTGTATCCCTACTTAGTGGACATTTAGCGCGCTTACTTAAAAATTATTTAAATTCACCTCAGAGTATTAAAGGAAGACTGTGTTACCATTTTATTGTTATAATATGAATAAAAAGACCACACATTCTATAATTACACATACATTTTTATTGAAACATATTTACAGAAAGTATCTTAACGTAGATATATGTATAAATTATAAAGTAACGTATTTTATAACGCTCGAATCGATAATACTCAATACGCTGTCAGAATCAAAATGACACAAAAACAACAATGGCGGTAACACGAGATTTATTCCAGCATTCGGCGCCGCCTAGTAGATTGTATCCCCCAACAAATCGTGACGTCACGCTGATATAAACAAATCGTATTTAGTGCGCCCCCCCTGGTAAAGATCACAGTAAAAATCATAAAAATGCATAGCAGTACATAGTAAACAGGCATGAACTAAACCACAGAACAAAAACTGCTAACCTAGCCTGTGACCTAGCCAAATAGCAGCCTGATAGCAGCTATCGAGAAAATCACAACAGGAAATATCGGTTTCAGTAACTCAGCTGTATCTAGCTATAGCACAGCTATAGTTCTCACAGGTTATTCACAAGTGTTCTGTCAAGGAACAAGGAACAAAGAATATCTCAAACAAGAAAAGACAAACAGCGTTGACACGTTGACACCTTTACATAAGGTTAGACTCGTAACATTACGGACCTTGGGCCAGAACGAACTCAAAAAAGATGGCGTTTGCGCGCGCATATTCAAAATTTGCTATCTGTCAGTTTGGTATGGTTCATTATCACAGCTGTTACTTGCTTAAAGGTGTGTTTATAGGTTATAAAAACCTCGATACCTGTAAAGCAGTGTTCGTATATACCTTGATCGGCAATTCCCGTCGCCGACACGAAAAATTCCCGTTTTGACATTGCAATTCCCTTTTTTTGCGGCAAATACAAACTTATTAACTGTTTTTAATAAATTACTTAGGAAATTAAAATAAATGTACCGATACAATGACAGATTCATTTTAACTAAAGCAAATGAATAACAAAATACAAAAATAATAAAAATTTGAATTTATTTTTATCGATGCAATAGTAATATTTTATCTAATAATTCCCTCTAAAACAAAACTTTTTCCCTCTAACGTTCAAAATTCCCTCTAAAAAGGGAATTTCCCTCCCATATACGAACACTGCTGTAAAGTGTTGCCGTTGTTTACATGTTTTTTGGCGTTGGCAGCCCTGTTCAACTCTTATTATGAACTTAGTCTCTTCCCCTCCGGACGGGTAGCTGGTTCTGGTCTCTCTCCAGAGAGGGCTATAGGAGTCGCAGTGTAAAATAAGTTGCCTATCCAAAATACGTATTTGAATACCTATATTAAAAGGGTTACATATAATGCAGGTGCTTCGAATCACCAAAATACTTCCTATATGCTAAGGCATGGATTATTATTATTATTATGATTATTATTATAGGTTTTAAGGTTATATTATCTCCGGCATTGGTTGGCATTGACAGAGCATTGGTTGCCTAAATATCTGTGGTTGCCTGTCATATGGTTATTATTGCGGAATTCAGGTATGGTCAGGTATGGTATCATATGTGATTACATGTGAAAAGCGGTAGAAAAGTTGTGACTTAATAAATTTTAATTAAAGATTTGTTCCTGGTGTTGAATTTTAGATGTATGTTAAAATAGTTAAAAACGAATTGGACAATCACATGGACAATGTAATAATTATCTTAAATTAGACATTAGACACATTTCGGTAATTATTACCTATGTAATCTGCAATGTTTCATATATCTTCCAGGATTGTTTTCGGAACAAAACCCATATTATCACGACTATTTTCTATTAATGTATACAAATTTACGTTTGGGAATTATAAGAGAGGTTACAGGTCTTCTATTTTAGTTAACCGACTTGTTACCAAAGAAGAGGTTAGAAATTTTGAGAACCATGGCTCCAAAACATAGGGAAAATCCAATTATTACAAAATTAGACAGTCCAGCATTTAAATCAATTTTTACAGAAGAAGTGAAGCAGTTAGTATCAGTATTTAAAAAACATAATTTTGAATTACGTATTGCTGGTGGAGCTGTAAGGTAGACCATAGATTTTAGTTAGTTTTATTGCTTTAGTGTTCTTTTGTAGAGATCTTTTGATGGGGTTAACGCCAAAGGATTTAGATTTTGCAACAATAGCTACTCCAGAAGAAATGAAAACTATGTTTGATTTAGAGAATATACGAATGATCAATGCAAAAGGTGAAAAACATGGTACCATTACTCCACGTATAAATGATAAAGAGAATTTTGAAGTGACTACCCTGAGAATTGATGTTGTCACTGATGGCCGTCATGCAGAGGTTCAATACACCACAGATTGGTTTTTAGATGCAAACAGAAGGGATTTAACAATAAATTCCATGTTTCTCGGTAAAATATTGATTTAATTGTATTAAATGCTGAGAAACTTGTATTTAGCCTAACAATGCTAATTGCCACATTTATTTTAATCTTAGGTCTAGATGGATCAGTTTATGATTATTTTTATGGATATGAAGATCTTCAAAATTGCAGGGTGGCATTTGTTGGTGATGCTGTAACAAGAATACAAGAAGATTATTTACGAATATTTGAGATATTTTAGGCAAGTTACATTTGCAATATTAGCGAAAAAAAAATGAATCATATATAATAAAACATGATAGATTCTATTTATTTAAAGAAAATTAAAAAAATAAAGAAATTTAATATTATAATTTTAGTAATTGTATAGTACAAGTAATATATTGCAGTCACTAGGGGCTATTGTGCAGCAAACATTTTAATTGTTACATTCAATAGTTGTTACTGAATTGTTCCACAAAGTTCTGTTACGTTTTTGCGTATGGGATAATAACAATATAGCATATTATATTTTTCAAAAGTCTTCCTTTGATTGGAACTTGTACTGTAATCTATGTTTCAGAATTTTAAGCAAATTGATAAAGAAATTGTCTTGTGCGATGTGTCAACTATCCTGCAAAAACAGTAACAAGTATTTTGGAAACAAGCATAAACTTTCTATGGTTTTCAAAGATTAATATTTCTGAGAATTCAAATTGAAGTATTTAAAAAAGGAAAAACTTCATAGACATTCTTATTATACTCCAATAACATATCTTCTTCAGTTTTTTAAGATAATACTCTTTCGCTGTTAACTGCAAATATATTAACAAGAATTGGAAAGAAACACCCAAATTTATATGAAAGAACGTAAAGATCATTTTAATTGCTCATTAAAAGTAAAACACCATTCTATGGTAGGAGGATGTTAGATTATATATATACAGTCTGTTTGATTTTACCTGTCACCAGATATCTCGTCTGTTACGACAAAATTTTAAAGAAGAAAAGTTGTTCTACTTCTAGTTCCCTATTGTATGTCTTAGAATAAAAAAAACAATTGAGCATCAAATGTGTCTGATATAGCAAATATATACAAAATTTTAAATGGAATGTAGCCAATTTTATTACGTATTTTGAAACTCTAAAAAATTCTCTTTTCAGTGATGTATCATATGTCATAGTTATCTAATCATTTAAAAATATAAACTAAAAATGATAAATGAATGACAACTAATATAATACTCAATTAATAGTACAGGATTATTGGCTTAAATAGCCATCTTCAGAGAGGCAAAAAAACAAAATAATTTAAGTGACAGATAAAGTTAAAACATTAAAAAAACTAATCAAATAATCAACATTTTTAAAAACAGTCATTTCTAAGTAAATTATGTTCCGGCCTTGTAAATGTCTGAGGATGTGAATGTCTTCTTTCTAGATACATAGTTTGATACACCGCATATGCTTCTATATTACTGCCATTACATCTGATGTACACAATTAACATATCTATTTTTTTCATCATTAGAATTATGATCACCCATTTCGTGCTACTTTTGATGAAAATGATAATACGTATGAATTTTCTGAGTTAGTTTGACACTAAAGTTGTAATAATTGTTTTCACCGCCTGTCGTTTTAAGTGATGTGTTTAATTCGTTTGTAACAAACTTTTCAATCTATGTTTTTAAATGACTACATAACTTATGACATGTGATACATGATTGAAAAGAGAATTTCTTATAGTTTCAAAATACGCAATCAAATTGGTTTTTTTTTTATTCTAAGCCATCTAATAGGGAATTAGATGGAGAACAACTTTTCTTCTTTAACATTTTGTCGTATCTCTAACAACAGCCGAGATACCTGGCGTGACAGCTAAAATCAAACAAACTATATTGTAAAAGTAAAAATATTTTATCACTGCAAATGACTCAACAGCGGTAAATATTTAACGTGTACTAAGAAAAAAGTAGGCATTTTACAAAATAAATACAAGCAAATATACCTTGTGCAGCGTTTCTTTAACGCAAAAAATAATTGTTTAATCTCATTACAAGACCAATATTAACGCACTGAACCCACATTTGTGTTTTAGTTATTCTTTAGTTTTATTAACTGTTACTTATTTTTGACTCATTTAACATTCACAGCAACAATCAGTATTTGATAAAACGAATATTGACTGCCTTTTTTTTGCGAATAATAATTCCTGGGTTGCTCCACCTATTCTTTGCAGGCGCAGTTAAGCGGGTTTTATCCGTGTCTCGCAGACCGTTATCTTATTCTCTTGCGGGTTCGTATAACGGAAAACGATTCCACTTGCGTTTAATTAATCACTTTTAATATTTGTTTGGTTCACCCCGGGCTTCACCAGAAAAGGGGCCCTCATTTTCAAACGTTTTATTTATGTTATTTTGATTACCACTGTATTGTGATCTGCAATAGTAATCGTCATCATGTCTTTCATGTCTCTTTATATTTATTTGTTTTAATCACTAACATGCGCTGTTATCTAAATTCAATCATATTTTGGCCGTTAGGTCGATTGCCTATTGTTCTATCCTTTCTTGTTGTAGCCAAATTGTATCTGAGATTTGGTATAAACAATAATTTGTTGTTTCGCTATAATTGAGAATCAGCTAGTAAATTTAGCTACGTTATCCATAGAAAGAAAAGTAGCGAATGCGTTAGATTTTGATAATGCTATTGATAACTTTAGCACAATGAAGACTCGAAAATATGTTTTACAAAATATTTATAATTGATTTAATTACCTCAATATAGATTCTATTAATAAATTTATTACTCCGTTATTTTCCGATTTTTTGATATTCAATCCAGGGGCCTTGTATGAGAGGGCGCCCCGGCCTTCCGAAGGAGTTAGTGCGTCACTGATGTTTCATGCTCCACTTTTGCCACCCACTAGATAAATTTTGACGTTTTATTGCAATTTCTTTTTACCTACCGATGGCTACTTTTCTTACTCTGTTCCATAACAGATGCGGCCGGTGGGAATAACGGAATCTGTCCTTTCGTCATTCGCCCCACGATTCAATATTACTACATTTTAGGTATTATTTTTATTACTCCTTTACCAAAGTATTATGTTGTACCAAAAATGAAGCCTTCGTTCATTTCCGGTGGTACTAGGTTTCAATCCTTAGACATTTTTCAAATGGAAAACCACATATCCTTTCCGGATAATATAGAAAATGTATTATAACCAGAGAAGCAGATTTAAATACAAATAAGTCAATGGAAAATGTGTTGGTAATACAAAAATATGCATACGCAAAAAAAGCATTTCATTTTATTGCTCACTTGCTACCGGTGCTACTTTTGCTACTCGGTGGGATGCAATAAAACACACTCTTATCACAGCATAAATATTGCCTTCTCTATGTTATATATGTAGCGTTTAGGAGCGGCCGCTACCGATGGATCCTAGCATGTTCGTCTGCAGAATGCGCCCAATGACAGATAACGGCTGATGCATTTATAAGAAATATATTATATATTAAATTCATCGATTAATCCATTGATTGTATTTTATCACTGTCTAAATAATGTACTAACGCTGAAATTTAAGTACTCTTCTTATTATATGACCCTTGGTACAATCCTTGGATTCGCAGTTATGGCGTCTTAAGATTGAAACTTATTAAACTTTATTTCGTGAAACAAAACATAACAAAGGAATAGACTTTAAAAAGTAGAATAGCTCGAAACGTTACCGTTCGACTCGTAGCAAGCAATGTCAATTTGAATTGAATCTAATTTTTATCTTACAATTTTGGTTTTAGATTTTATGGAAGAATTGCAAAGACACCAGATTGTCATGAAGATGTTACTTTAGAGGCAATTCGAAATAACGTTGAGGGCTTAAAGAATATTTCTGGGGAAAGAATATGGATGGAACTGAAGAAAATATTAGAAGGCAATTTTGCCGGGGAAATTCTAATGACAATAACTGACTGTGGTATTGCACCTTACATAGGTAAATTAACTTATAAGTTCTTATTATAATTTGAGATATAGGAAACGACCTTAAAGATAGTTGAAAGTTTTTATGTTTCACAACCGCCCTGTCTGCGTATCTTTGTTTTTTTTTTTATATATTTAGCCAATCTCCTATCGGTATCCATTCAAATCATCTATATTTCCATGGATGATTTGAATCTTCTGAAGTGAGTCTAATATTACTAGTAGGTTTTCTGTATTTTCAATTTCACTTTGTTACGTTAAATATTTAATATTTATGGCACAAAAATAAATCCTTGATAATAAAAACCTATGATAATATTTCATTCTGTTTTTTTTTTCTCTACAAAATAGTAATATAATTATAATGACTTATTAGACCACTTCTACATATTTAGATACAATAAACCACAATAACTTTAATTATTATTATAGGATTACCGCAAAACCCCAACATGGAGGAACTTAGATGTGTGTGGAATAGATCGAAAAATCGTAAACTACAGGCTGTGACATTGTTGTCTAGTTTATTACGTACTCAAGAAGATGTAGTAACATTGAATACACGATTAAAACTTTCTGCTTATGAAAGAGATTTGGCATTTTTCATAGTGGAACATCGAGATCCTAAATTTTCGTCAAATCCATTAAGTCCATTATTACCATATAAGCAATTGGTGGTTAAGAGTAAAAGCAAAATCTCTAATGTGATTGAATGGATTGCTGAAGTTCTAAAATACAACAACTCTCCTTTGATTGAAGATTTCTTAAAGTGGGAAATGCCAAAATTTCCAATTTCAGGCGCTACCTTGAAAGAAAACGGAATCGAAAGTGGGAAAACGATGGGCTTTGTGTTGAATGAACTGAAACAAATATGGGCGGACAGTGATTTTACCTTAACACAAGAAGAACTTGTAAAGCACATACCTAAATTTACGCAAAAATTCGAAGAAAGAAGAATAAAAAAATAAATATTTACCTTTAACATTTCCGTGTAATTTTAATAATAGAATAATGTTCAATAAATTAATATTGAATTAAAGAAAATCTAGAGCTGTTGCTATCAATTAATATGTTTAAATCAATGTAAACTAAAACGGTTTTTTTTTTTTTTTAGTTTTATCTAAATTTATAAGCTGGGTAAGCACGAGTAATGGACAGCAAAAAATAACTTTCAAATAAGCGTCAAAATGTTGACTTTTCCACTCGCGTAGTTCGATAAAAAATATGGTTCATAAACTTATCTGCCTCTAATATATATCAGAAGGAAGAACACAAAATTTACTTTATTAAGCCGTATTTCACGTTTACGTCAATAAAATATCACATTTTTTGAGCATTTTTAAAATAGAGGCCTTTAGAGTATCCATTACTGAGGCACTGACCCAACTTATTAGTTTCTTATCAGCGATCGAAAATAAACAGTACGTTTACGTACCGTACCTAGGAAGAGCGCAAACTATTCCGCTCTTTATAAAGTTTGTGTACGCGAGCGCAAACGTTATACAGTACATTAAAATGTACTGAAAACGAAACAAAACGATATCGTACTGTACTAAGTACATATGTTTTAGGTGGCCTTGAATCGTTTATGTATGGGAACGTTTACCGAATACAGAATACAAAAAGAAAGTACGCAAACCGTACGTTACGTTTAACGTAGTACTTGCGGTTTTACTATTTAGTTTAGTGTGAAGTTGTACTACTGCACTAATATTAGATGGAAAGTAAACAAGTATGTTTTATATTGGTTTTTTACATTTCTGTTATATACAATCAAATAAGTACAAGGTAGAAATAAACATTCTAAGAAAAATAAACATTTTAAATTGAATAATAATAATAGTAATAAAAAATAAACAAAAATATGAATCGTAGTATCTAAATTGCCATCGTGTTCTTTCAAAACTTTACCACCACGAAGTAATTCCATTTTCCCATATCGTTTCATTTACGTTATTCGTCCCGAAAAAAACACGCAAAACGATATTCTTTAGTCGCGGCATCTTTTTTTGACTGGCCTTTTTTTTAATATAAGAATGTCACTAATATATATCTGGTAATAGAATAGAGCACTTACTAAACCTACCTATGTTTTTTCTCTGCATTTAAATTGTATTTATATTATTAAATCTATATGTCCAAATATGCAATTATCCATATGCGAGAAAGATCTTTTGCTTTCATTTTTAGTATTTGTTTGGAAATATGGATCCGTTATTAAATTGTCAATATAACTTGCGTGCAAATTTGGATTCAGGGATAATTAAGATTTACATAAAGGATTATACGCATCATTAACCACTCCTTATTATTTATCCAGTATATTTTTCTGGCAATATCTACTTCCCTATTTATTTAAGATTGAGCGAAGCATTTGCATTCCAACAATACAATAAACATTAAGTAAATTATAGGAATTAGATATTTAATTAATCACATTGTGAGCACATTACAACTACAAAAAAATGTTTGCTGGCATTTACAAACATCTGTGCTCAGTACATAAGGAGGTGCATTAATTTACGAAAGTATAATGGTACGAAAATTCCAACATTTCATAGGTACATTAAACGTAATGTACTTATTACGTTTATTTACACAAACGATTTAGACGGAGATAACGTACTTTTATAAAGTACGGTACGAAACCGTTGTGTTTCGTTCTCAATCCCTGCGTTTTAAACGTACGAATATCGTTTGCGTGCAGGTACACAAACTTTATACAGAAAAAGAAATTGATATGTTTTCTCTGTTTCGTTTGCGTTTGCGTACGGTTCTCGCAATCCTACCGTACGAAACACTAAGGAACTGTTTCATAACGTTTATTTCCGATCGCTGTTTCTTTATTACTACTTATCGTATGAACACTATTAATCTAAAAGGATTAATAATCAATCTATATTTATTTTGATAAGAATTGATATACAGCTAAAACCGAATCGACCCCAAACACTAGTAGAGTGGGGACGCAATATCTATCGCTCAAGTAGGTGAATAAGCAGTAGTCAAATAGGAACTGCACAGAGAGGCAGATGGGTTACCGTTAGGTAGACGTATTCATGCCATTATTTATTACATCTACTTATTGGTGTACTTTTGCTATAATTAGTTATGACGCGTATTGATTGTACATTTTTATTTAAGCACTTGTTTGGCTGGAACTAATATTGTTTTCTCTATTTTTCCCCTTTTTTTTATAAGTTCTAATCACAAATTAGCCGGAGATATATTCATTATTTGAAACTTATTTTAATTTCCATTTTCGAAACCCTTTTTGCTTTTCATTAAAAAACAATTTCAAACAAACACCAATTATTGCGCTGACGTTTACTGAAAATATCAGGAGCAATTACTAGCTAGAAAAAACAAAAGACAAATAATTTATTAGTGACTATTTCGAAGGTTGGATATGTGATATTTTTTTTTATTTCTAACTAGATAGGTAGACACTACGTAAATTTTGTAAACACGCTGATCCTGAATGAATGCATTGCGCTTCCCAAATCAGACTACCTCAGTACATTTCGTATCGTCGCTTCAGCCAGCATAAGAGCGGCGTGCTTCGGGAATATTCGGGTGTTCGCATTTAGAATAGCGCGTGCGGTATATGTAGCAATTAACGGAATTCTTCTACAAAATAAAAATAATTTACTGGAAACATACTATTTTTTTAAGTTATGAAGAGGTTGCTTGCAAAAGAAAAAAAAAACAATAAAAAAACGAAAAAAGAAATAGACAGAACCTTATTTAGGTTATGAGCACAGGGAGGACAATTTCGGGCGAACTGGCATTACATCATCCACGGCAGAGGCGGACGCCCGTAATGTGCCCCTCATCGTGCCGACTAGACTTGCCCTGTGTGGGTACTCCGTGTACATACGTCTGACCGTTGCTGCATTTTGTTTTTTGTTGAGAATTATTTCATATACATGCATATAGGATAATGCGGTTACTGTTAGAAAAACAATTATGCCAAAAAGAAAAAGTCTTCAGTAACAGAAACTTGAAGTTCCTTCACCAAACTTTCAACTACATACATATCACATATAATATTAAAATTACGTTAATATACATAGTTCAGCTTGACAGAATTTTCTATTATTTTTAAATCAATAGTAAATGACAGTAAACTTTGTAGTGTCAGTACTATTCAGTGCTCGTGTAATCGTAAGTCTTTTGTTGAGAATCGTTGTACGTATATATTGCTTTCATATATTTGGCTATAAAAGAGTTCCTTTTTTCTTGCGATTTGCGAATAATAATAAATAAGAAATATATATAAATAATAAAGCGATTATTATTTATACATATTTCTAGGCGTTTTTTACCTTTTCTACTTCGTAACTTACTTATTCTTTCTGTTTCAAAGTACATTTTCAGTTATAATTTTTTTGCCATCTCCTTCGGCTTTTCTTGCTAAAGGCTTTAAATTTTTATTTTTATATCATATTATATCTGGACGTCAATAGAAACAAATTCACAAGTAAACTCTTCCCTATTAAATCCCTATTAAAATAACGTCTATAATTACACACGCATGCCTTTAATATTATTTACCTTATTTTAAATTGCACCATTGCGTAGTGTTAATGAAATACAGCTTTTGCAGTAATTTACTATTATAGAAAATCTAAAATTACTAAAAGTATCGCGTTACTGCAGATAGAAATTAAATAAACTGCGTATTGTAGGATATATAATTTAATAACAACTTTTTTAATTTTAATATACAACAGCGCTAACAAAGACCTAAAGACGCCACTGTCTTTGCATATAATTGTATTTCATCGTCTATCGCGCGATAGAACATGCTAAGCCCGCTGCGCTTCTATTGGAGTATCGCCTGTGATGTTCGTCCCTTCTACCAGCTAGCAGTACAAATAGTCAAGTGCCCGTTTATATATACCTTTATCAATAGAGAAACATATTTCCCTTGTATGTCGCCGCCTGAAAGCATCCTCGCTGTGGTTATGAGGAATGAATGCTGTTTTTGTCAAAAATACATATTGCATTTAAAAACTTTCATTGTTCCTATTTGAACCTCTCTCTAAGAAATAAGACATCCCCCTCACCTCAGATCAGATTTTATTTTAGGATCAAAATTATTTGTTAAACATTAAAATCTGAGTTTTTAATCAAGCTAGATTTATTCAACTATTTGTATTGACATGTTCAACATTCTAAATAGTACTTACAATTACTAATATTTGTAAGGGCAGTAGGAGTGATAGGGCATTCCACTGGTTGCACTGAGGACGCACCAAGGTTTTGTCTTTTTTGTGTATCATGCACGTCAACACTTGCAGCTATACAGCCGCACTCCCAGTGGAATATACATTTAAGGATAAGTTGTTCACGTTGAAAATAGCGACTAACAAAAATTGTAGTTTATGTTATATAATAAATAATTACGAAAAAGAAATATGTATCAGT
This sequence comes from Protaetia brevitarsis, assembly GCA_004143645.1. Classification (NCBI taxonomy): domain Eukaryota; kingdom Metazoa; phylum Arthropoda; class Insecta; order Coleoptera; family Scarabaeidae; genus Protaetia; species Protaetia brevitarsis. Next base: position 2,904,603 of record RXPK01000263.1, on the reverse strand, counting down.
TCAGAAACAGGAAAAAAAGTTGGTTGAAGAGTGCAGTTGCCGGAGAGGATCTGCCCGCGGTACTGCACTAAATAACTTTAAATAATTTTTAGATGGTCTGTTGCATCAATTTTTAGTTTTTTCTTAATGTCTATCGCAATAATTTAATTCAAATTATACACCTGAGGAAGGCATATCATGCCGAAACCGTAGTGAAAGAGTTGAATAAAAAGAATCCAGTAAATTGCCATACCAGATTTAATTAGGAAGTACCGTCTAATGGGGCGATATGAGACAAAAATGCGTTTTTGAAGCTTGGCTACAGAATCTGTGCTACAGATTACTGTAAAATATTTACTGTTTATTATGAGAAAACCGCCAAGTTTCTAAAACAGATTTTTGTCCCATATTACCCTACCGTCCCTTATTACCCCATTTAACAGCACTTATTTTATCTCTTTAAACTAAAAAAAAAAGGATGACGCTGGTTGCATTGAGGGCGTGCTAAGGTTTTAAGTTTTTGACTCGCGTGCACGTCAACACTCGCTAGATGCCATAAAGTCGCATTCCCAATGGAATACACATTTAAAGATAAATTTAAATTGAAAATGGCCACAAACAAAAATTGGATTTATGTATTATGAAAATTTATAGGTATTACGAAAAAGAAATATACCTATATCAGTTTAGGAATAGAAAATTGTGAGATTAATAATAAGTTTCATAGTTTCTCCAAATTTATGATCAGAATATTAAATTCTAATTTAGTATATGTATTTCACCTTCATTCGACGATGATGAAGTTAGATTCAACAAATAAGCCGCCCAATAAGATAAATTCCCGAAAGTTAAATTAAATTTACCCGGTATACGTGCCGTGTCGTATCCCCGATATCGGTACGACACGCCACACAACCAGCAACACGACATACCGTGTAAATCTAAGGCAGAATTCACACCAAAGCGATAGGCAACTAGCAACCAGCAACTAAAACACGAAACGTGCGATGTAGTATCGCTTCTGGATTCACACCAAAAGAACAAACGATTAGCTATCAGCAACTAGAACCACGCAAAACACTGTGCACTTGGTAACAAGATGTCCGTCGATAACGTTTTAGTTGTGTATTATATGCTTCGGCGGATGCGTAGAAGAAGGTGTATGAAGAAGAAACATAAACGGCGATATTTGGGTACGTCCATTTAATCTACAAGTATCATACAGTGTAAATATAGTTGCAAGAGAGTTAAATGTAGACCGGGAAAAATTTAAAGGATTCTATAGGATGAATCAAGAAAACTATTTGTCATTACTTGCGCTAGTTTCCCAATCAATTACGAAAAAAGATACACATTACCGAGAGGCAGTGAGTGCCGAGAACGCCTTCTCATATACTCTAAAGTAAATTAATACACAGTTATTTAGCTTATTTTATTTTAAAAAACGAAAGGTTACAACAATACTGAGTTATACAATTACTTTCGATGATGCAAAGCAGGGGGAGGAAGGGCTACTTCTGGCATCGGCAGTGTTGATGACCCAGGATGTAATTGCCGAAGAGGCAGTTGGACGTTCCAATTCTTGAAAATTATTATTATTCCAGGATGTCATTGTTCAGGGCGTCCCAGTGCTTCACGTTCTTGTTCATCTAAAATATTGTCAATCATTTGAAGCACAGACGTTTTGAATTTTTCGTTTTCGGCTACAGTTCATTTTCTTCACATCCGGTAAAAGGCTCTGGAGGAATGTTAAATCGGCATCTGCTTTACTTTGCGTCTTTATATAATCTATAAAGCATTATCAGCTTCATTTCTCTAAAGCTGAAGTTGAAGGTGTTGCGAAGCGGGACGAAACTTCTCCGTGCAGTCTGATGATAAGCAAGTTCAGAGCGTCTAATACGGTCAATATTTGCGCTTTCTGCCGTATGGTGTTCACGGTTTTCAAAAACATTCGTTGGAGTTTCCGCTTCGTTTTGACCTTCAAGATGTTGATCATTCAAGTTTCCTGAATAGCTGCATCCGTTTCGTCCACAGGCCCGTCGTCACTTACTGGGGGATGGTAAATTTCTGACTGGGTCTTGATTTTATGATGGTAGAATAAATTGCATCACATCTTGGAGATAGTATTTCTGCTTGTTGCCTCCTGATCCCGATGGAGGCTTTCTTTGAGCTCGAGCAAGGCAGTTCTAAGATTCTTCCATTTTTCCTTACATTGTATCACTGAAACAATGATAGTTATTATATTATGTGTTAATATTATACTTGTTAAGTGTATTGATATATATTTTGCAGATATTTAGCAACGGGAAGTAGCTTTGCAGCGCTATCTTTTCAATTCTTTCGAGGATGTAGTACAATAAGCTACATTATTAGAGAAACAACAGCCGCAATATGGAAATGTTTACAACCCCTCCACATGCCGGTACCGGACGCAGCAAATGGAAAACTGTAGCTAATCGGTATTATGAGCTTTGGAATATACCAAACTGTTTAGGGGCAATCGACGGAAAGCATATCCGAATCAAAAAAGTTCCGTAACACAGGATCACAAATTTCAATTACAAAGGGTACTTCTCTGTTGTTTTGATGGCAGTAGCTGACGCAGACGGAATGTTTATAACAGTTGATGTTGTGATTATGGTAGAAATAGTGACGGCGCAGTATTTAGAGCAAGCAAGCTGGGACGACTGCTCAATCAAAACAATTTGAAATATACCATCCCACAACCTCTTCCACATGATGGACAGGATAATGCATTTCCCTTTTATTTTTGTGCTGATGAGGCGTTTCCTTTGAGAAAAACATTATGCGTCCATATCCACAAAGGGTTTTAGATGACACAAAACGCATATTAACTATCGATTATCGCGTGGTCGCAAAAGTGTTGAATGTTTCTTTTGGTATGTTAGTAAGTAAATTTAGAGTCTTTGAAACTCCTATTGCTTGCGGAGAGGAATGCGTTGACAATATTATAAAAGCTGCTTGCGTTCTACACATTTTATCCGCACCAAGGAAGGACGTTTAACAATACCTGGTCTAGTGCATGATGAAGCTAGATCGCAAGAAAATCAGATTACACATTTTTCAATTCGTCCGTTCCGAAATTAATGAAAACAGTTCCGCAATCACACTGCGGGATTATCTAGCTGATTATTTTTTAAATCCTGAAGCTGCAATCCCTTGGCAGTGGGCTTACTGTATTAACACATGATATACATAATAATAAGAACAAAGCACAATTGATTACATTGTACATTTGATAACTATAATAAACAACTAAAAAACATAACCTGTTCACTTACCTGATATGTTTGCTTCTTTGCTACTAAATTCCATGTTTTTTCGGTGATTTTGGCGTTTAGCATAGTCAGGGTTTGTATACTCGTACAAACACGGGTATTTTTCCACAATTTGCACAAATATTATATTTTCTTTCTCCCATTTTGACACAATCGCACAAAACTTCGACGATCACGCAACACGTGTCTCTAGCAATTGACACTCGATGTTGCTAGCGATATAAATCGTTGTGTTGCCGACTGATATTCTTCCGAGCGATATCGCCGTCGTTCCGATGTGAATGGATACAAAACAGTGTGTACTTTTTGAAAACGATATGTGTCGCATATCGCGTGTTGCTGGTTGCTAGTTGCCTATTGCTTTGGTGTGAATTCTGCCTAATTTAATTGTGTTGCTGGATGTGCGGCTTGTTTTGTTGCGTGTCGTATCCTTCCAATGTGCATTCTACCTAAGGCAGAGTTCACATCGGAGTGATACGACAAGCGACATAACCAGCAACACGACAATTAAATTAAATTTACACGGTCCATGTCATTTTGCTGGTTGTGTGTGGGCGTCGTATCACTCCGGTGTGCACTCTGCCGTCCAGTGGAATACAACAACGGAACGTTTGCCCCAGTGAAACCAGTAGAATAGACGTTAGTAAAACCAAAACGAAAACAATGCAAGCTAAAGCTTTTCTAACTGAGCGCTTGTGATCATCTCGTTTACATATTAATACATACATATATATCGACAAATAAAATAAAAAACTCAATTTAGACAAAACCGTGCCTAAATAAAGCAATTTAGCGTATGTTAATTCTTCTTATTAATAAAAAAAAATACTATGGAAATACTGTTCTTGCATCCCTTCATCGATTTATAAATTGAAGTTTGAGTACGATCTAGGTATCCAATTAACGCAGGGAATTTTGTTTTATGGTGTTATAAACTTATTGCTTAACGTATTAGGTTGGCACTTTCTTCTAAAGATTTGGCGCTTTTTTTACCGGCTTTGGATAACGTTGGTTAGATCCAGTTAGATCAAAAATGAGTGTAGAAGAATTAATTAGTTGTTTTGAATTTGTTGGTCAAAATCCAACAAATATAATTTTAGAAAAATGTAAGTATAGAAAGTAAGTGTATTAATTATGTCTATAATATATACAATCAGGTTTAGAGATATGCAGGGAATATGGTATTGATGCTGAAGGACTGGTTGAACATTGGTCTTCATACAGTATGACATTTTTAAACGATGCAGCTATCTCCTTGGAGGGTCTTACGTTAATGGAGCAAAGAATCCTTCAAAAGCAATGTACAAATACACAACAGGAATTAACCACTACAAAAACGTATCCTTTAATTTGAACCAAAATGTGCAACACATTAAATTTCAATAACACCTAAACAAATATACATTTCTTAACAATGAACTAGGCACAGAGAAGATATATATTCGGAATCCAGTGATAAGCTTGGGGTATGTTCATATTCATTTATATTTATCTTAAATTAGTAATTATCTATCCACCATTTTTCCCAATCTCTTCTCACAGTATATTATGGTTGAATGCACTTATTCTGTTCGTATGTTTTATCATTGTTCGCTCCATGAATAGATATGAGTTAGAAAGAGACGAAATATAAGCTTATATCTTTTCTTTGCACTTGCGCATAGATCTTGTAATTTTTCTGAGAACTTTCAAGGTTGTTGTTTCTTTGGCAGCCATTTGTTAAAATCTAAAGAAGACGCGTTACTTCTTTATATCTGTGTTTGCTTATGTATTTATATTACCTGTGGAAAATACGCATTATTGGGAATTTGCACAAAAATATTACCACCTGTTGCTTTGACGTTTTGAAGTTTCCATAGTTTAAAGTGTTGTATTTCTCATTTTTGTTAAACAATGCAAATACTTCTAGTGTAAACAACTTGTGCAAAATTTTAGTTCAGATTCGTAAAACTTATTTGATTTTAGGTTACTTTATGTTGGTGGTTAATTTTTGTGTATAAAGGAGTTTATTTAGCGGAAATTATTAAAAAAAAATATTACAAGCTAAGATTGAATTTAACCAGTTTGCTATCCTAAATGGGTTTGGGTGTAGTGGCACGTTTCAAGTCGTGACTAGATCCACACTCATTAAGGAAAACAAAGAATATCCCCATGACTATAAAAGAAAACATATCTAATGGCGCAAGTTTGCATAGGTGAGTATGATCTAGTTCATGTAACGTTTATTCGTGACTAGATCCATACTCGTCTGTGTATGCTTGTATATTTCTACGTATACGTAAGTATAAATAAATACAAGTGTGTATAAAAGGCTTCTTTTACTTTGACACTCTCTTAGTTGTATATGATTTCATAGTAACGTGTTGGTAATGTATTTGTGTTACAGAAACATATTTTAACCGATAATGCTTCGCCCACGGTAAAAGAAAAATATGTATCCAAAAGTCAAAATTTAATAAACGAACATCTTACAAGGTAAGAACTTTTAGGTTTTTACATTGATCAAACACTAAACTATTGCTTTTACTTGTTTTGTGATTCTATTGCTATTATATTTACAAATAGGATCTAATTATGATCGAGTATGTAAGTTTTATATTGAATATGATTTACTAATGAGCGATTAAAATGTAATGCTTTTTGGCTTAGAATTTATTGAATGTGATATGTTACTATGTAATTGGTGGATCTACATTTATTATTCATTTTGAAGTATTCAAGTGTGTATTTATGAAATAAACAATTATAATTAATATGTTATCATTAAACAGGTTTTTATTTCTTGAACTTTTTTAAAAATAAAATATATTTTTGTTTTCTATTTAAAATTTTAGCACATATGTTACTGTTTATTAGAATAAATTTGTTTTATGTTAAATAACTCGATTTTCAAAGATTTCAAATAAAAAGAATGTAGTATCTTAAAGGTGATTTATCCAATTTATCTCGAGTATGTACGCCACTCAAATGGTATATCTCTTCCTTGTTACCTTTTTTACAATACTGTAATATTTGTTAGTAAAATTCAATTTTCAATAAATAAAGTCACTTTTAAATTTGTGTCGCACATTCTTCTATAAATTTATGACTTTTTGGTAGAATTTATGTGATATTCGGCAGCTAAATCACTTAAAAAATGTGCTGCATCTCTTTTGCAAAACTCGTTATTTGGAAAAATACTTCATTTGTATGCATCACTAAATGAATGATGTGTTGTACTATATTTGCGAATAGTGCGACCTTTTGCATGGATCACCAAGAACTAGCATCAGGGCCTGTAGTATTTACATATAGTTTCAATTTTTTTTTTAATTCTAGTTTCCGAACTCTAAGGTCAGTAAAAATAATAATAAAATGATCAATTGTAACAACAATGCCTAACTCACATTTAGAAAGAATACCAATATCATTGTTGGTTTATAAGAATTATAACAAACATTATTTCGAGTCAATAGATATGAAAGACAAGAATTTATTTATCCATAAATTAGGGAAAGATTCGAAACCAAAAATACTGTTTTTTATTCGAAATTTTAATAATTTATATATAATTTTACCGTATTTAAATTATATAAAATGAAAGAATGAATAACTAACAAAAGCGTTGACAGAAAAAGTTGTATATATGTATTTCCAAAACAAATAAAACTGTTCTTAGTCGATCTATTTAGGTTGAATAGTTCTGTTAACTGGCAATTTAGTTTTGAGATACATCTAGGTACTGCGAGATGTTCCCGCGAGGACGGGATCTTTAATTGCGGCTCTGTGTTTGATTTTAGAAGAAAATTTATTTTACAAACTTCTTGTAGAATGCAATAGTTTTGCATAACTTAAAAATATTTTTGATTATACAGGGCGTCCCCAAAACTAGATAAACGCATACGTTTACTCAGTTATTTTGGGCCGGCTTTATATTATAATCAAATTAGTATGAAGTTTTACAATGCAGGCAGTATTTGTATTTTGTTGTGCAAATCACTTTACAGAAAACGAAAAATAAAATAATATTACCCAAAATACTTCACCACTTATCGTCTTACATGTGATATTATGCCTTGTTTTAAAAATTTGTCCAGCCAGCTTTCACTAGGTTGTAGTAAATTTTGGCAACTTCTAGTGGCCTGAAATCGGGATATTCTTACCTCAAGATCTCGATACCTACACAAAACCGGTTTTGCCGATGAGGAGATCGTTTCTGCATTAAATTCTTTATTGATAAAGTCGTTGCCATGCGCAGCACATTTTTGAAGAATAGTATCTTGGTTTGTTAATGTATCTACGATACACGTTTTCCGACATCAAACTTCTTTGCTAAATCTCGAACACTTAAGTTTTTCCTGGGCAGTAATATTTATTATTCAACTTTTTCTTTGACAAAGAAGAAGAGTCTCCTTGTTAGAGATATGTCAATGTGAGAAGTCAAACAAACACTGTCTAGAAATCCATTTTTACAGAATATATTAGAAAAGGATTGAATTACCTAGAAAACAATTTACGGGAAGTACCGAATTCTGCATTATAAATGAAAAAAAGGGCATGAAATTGAACAAATATTTTTTCGCTACTGTCCTTTTATGAGAAGTTTTTTCAACTGAAAATGGAACTGTCCGTGCCCGGTTATTAGAAGTTTCTAATATATTAAAACCTGTACAATTTTCACGGGAAATAATTGTTCCTGATATGAGATGTTTCCTTTTGGTGGAAGTGTCCATTTAGTTTTACTGTATGTAAGTAGCCCCAATTTAAAGATTAAATATACAATACAATTCTTATTTTAAAGTAAGATAGATGATTACAGATTTAACCTCTATAAAACAGAATATAAAAATACTGATCGACTAGATATGACTATAGATACCTTTCATTATAAAACTTGGAGTTGGTTACTAATTAGCTGCAAGAATAAACAAACAAAAATCAATCGTATAAATGCCTTCATTTTTTTTAACGATTACATAAATTTAATACTACACATTGTAAAATATAAATTTGTATAACATCTATAAATCAGTAAAACCATTTACCGTTGAAATGTTTACAGTAAATTCTGCAATTATAATAGCTTTGTTCTTTTGTCCCTTTGCGTTGGAAGGCAAAACGCGCAGATATGGCGCCGCAGAGATTTTTTGTTCTCTTTGTGTTGCGTAGAAGCAATACGCAAGATGGTTGTTCTTTTTGATTCGAGCAATATTGCTTCATAATGTAAGTACCGTAAAGTGGGGCAATTCCTAGATTTCGGACTACTTGGAGAAATACAAAAATCATCTTTTCTCTTCCTTAGAAACTTCCGGTTCTTTAAAGTATTCTGAAGTATTGAATACGGCACCCCACTGTTAGCTAATGCTTTCATAATGGATGAAGTACTCTATTTGACTGCCCTGATAGAGCTTTGGAGGTATTTGGGGTTATATTACTGTCTCCCGGGCCATACTTTTCTTTTTAAAAGTTTCTCACCACAATTTTCAATAAGACCAACGTAGGAACATGAGTATGTCATATTTCTACGTTGTTCTATGAGCATGTTCTTTGCTCTTACTTTTCAAACTGATCGGTATTACCCCATGAGGTGTTAATTTTCCCTTTACTCTCTTTTTATTCCAACACTTTCAAAGTCAAAAAAAAGAAACGGTAACGAATGAATGACAATTGATTCTTTTCACCTTATACCTTTTCGAAAATTCACTTAGCCCTAGTAGGATTCCCCAGTAGTAGTTTGTTTCCGTCTGTATGAAATATTACTCGTTATCATTCCATAGGAAATTATTATTTATGCAATACTTAAAAAGCCAGCTAGTTATCTATGTTATAAACAAAGTTTATTAAAACACTGTGTTGCAAAACTTTCTTATCCTTTCCATAGATGCCAGACTAAATAATTGCCATAAAATCAGGATTGATCGATTTTACCCCATGCGATCGAATTTGCCCCACTCTACGGTAGCTGTTTGCGTTGAAAATCTTAAATTGTTAGTGAAGGTGGACTTTAGCTGAAGGCGTATAAGTTTATCATGAATATAGTCGCAGTCATAACGTAAAGTATTTGTGTGTTTTTAAATTTATCATTTTTGCGTCGACGCAAAATTTTGTTTCATAAAACATGTCACAAATTTTTGCGTTGCGTCCTAAATTTAATAATTACATTAATAACATAATAAGTAAAACTTCATATTAATTTTTTTCGCACCTTTTACAATAATTTCTTGACGGGCGCAGTGGTGTTGGGTTAAAATCAAATACGTATACCATCACCCATTTCTCCATGAAAAATAAATCCTTGGAATTTTACAGGGCCCGCGGTTGCCAAATCTTTAACTATCTGTATGCATATGCATTGTACAATATACTTTCTGTGCTTTATGTTTTACCAACATCATTGATGTATCATACAAGTAAAGGCAATCTTCTGATTTGACTATTTTTCTCAAGCATTGCTATTAAAAAAAGAAGCAAAGTTTCCGCTTGTCTCACAGAAAAAGACACAAGAATTAATTTCATGAATGTGACAGATAGAGACAGCCCTATAAAGCCTGTATGACACGATCAAAGTGTATCAAAGTTTTTTAAGAAATATCGAAACTTTGTTACCAAAGTTACATTACAAAGTTTAACTTTGGCAGTCAAAGATTTAAAGAGATAATTCAGGGGCTCCAACTTACTAATTTCACAGTTGTTTATTTTTGAGTTTGAGATTAAGAGTTAAGATTGTTTTGGAGAAGAAGTTGTAGAGTAGCGAAGTGTTTGTATCAATTACAGACACAGCTAGTCTTAATTCTCCTATTTTAATTAAAATTAAAACTTTTACAAAATAATATGTGTTGGCCGCAATGGTTGCACGCGCACATCATAACTTTGACCGGCCTTGATAATAAAATTTGTTGCAACAACTATTTTTTATGTCAAAGTAAAATTTAATGTGACGTCATCAAAATCTATCAAAGTTGCGATTTACACGATGAGTTTGAAGTGAATTTGAGCCACTTTGACACAAAAAATTAGGTACTTTGATCGTGTCATACAGCCTTTACTGCGTTATTTAAGTACAATACTTAAAATAGCGAACTGTTTCGGGTTTCTATTATGGCACCTGTCAGTTATCAACTCTAACCTATAGCGTCTTTAGTTCGTGTATTTGATTTATTATTAGTTATTGCCCGGCCGTTTTTTTCGCTTTCTTTCTATATTTTGCAAGAAAAAAATGTTCTTTTTAGAGCACAGAACCTTCTGTAAAGTTTTCAGTAGAGTAATACGGTTTGAACGCAAAATTTGAACTTAAACTCAAAATCGAATTTAAACTAATACTGAAAAACCGCGCATAAGATATACGTTTATACGGTTTTTAATTTGACTCAGAAGTATTTGATTCATAACGGACAAAAATCGATGACGCAGGTTAAAACATAAAATAGACAGATAGTTCATAGCTACAATACTTTATAATACCGATCGCATACGCTTTTCTTAGTTGATCAAATATACTGTTCATATAACAACGACAGACGTAATGTGCGTATGTCGGCACTAGCAGACGTCAGTTTTATAGATCTATAGGTACATATATTCAAACGAAGCGAGAAAGAGTGTGACTGGCGTCTGCGAAGGACGCCAGCTGATATCGTTCACTCTTAATCGAATCCATTTACCACAACATCAGCTGATTACCGGTCAGTAAGCCGGTAGATACCTTTCAATACAATTTTCGTAAACCCGTAATATTGTTTGTCCACATACATTATTCCGTTTTCTAAATAACACCGTAGATCCTTTTATGGATTAGAAAAGGAATGATTGTTGAAATTGCCTCCAGAGCAGACCACTGCACAATATATTACAAGCAGTTAGCATAAACCAGAGACGGCCAACCCGCTACCCGCCGCGTATAATTTTACATCACAAAATATTTTTATTTTATGCATTACTTTTATTTTTGGTATTTTTTATTGTAACGTTTTTGTTTTGTGTATTATTTTGGGTAAATATTTCAAAGAAATTGTTTTACAAGAATAAATGTTTGAAGTTTCTAAAAGAAAAGCATATAGGAGATAGGATTTTGCACATTTAGTCATGACTTTCTCAAATGAAACCTCATGGATCCTCGGTCCTCCGCATTAATCTAGCAACCAATATTTTTCCCGATTCCAATGATACCAGAAAGTACTTGGTAATTCGAGTTAAAAAGTTATTTCTCTGTAGATTGAAAATGCTGAATATACCCATATGCATTATTAAATTGACGGTAATAATTGAAGGTAATAAGCAGGTAGTATCATAGAAAAGTTGGCCGTTAATAGAATTAAACAATAGCTACTAAATCAATTGTGATCGTTGTGTGTGTGGAAGTCCTTCCTAATTATTTAAAAAAAATTGATAAACGTTTCTTTAATATCGTTTTCTAAATGGAGTATATCTTAGTGAACGATGAAATGTCGTACTTCCTAATTAGTTTGCTTTAAAATTGTGTTTTGTTTACTACATTGAAATTAGTCTTTAACTACCGGTTTCGACTAAATTATTAGGTCTTCAGGTAAAATTGAAAATAATTGAATGCAATAGTCAATTAAAAAATTTGAAAAGTGATCAATTTTAAGACAAAAGTCGCCTACGGAATATTCTTTTTTAATTGATTATCAGTGGCAGCTCGTCACTTTTTGTGCTAAGGAGGCTATACTGCAACCTAGGTAATTCTTCTCAGTCAATAAATTATACTTTTATAGTTATTATTATAGCAATTGTGAGTGTAGAATAAAAATTGAGAAAAAACAGAGATTAAATTAAAGAAAATAAAATTTATTGTCTAGCAAGAAAAAAAAGGAAAAACAAAAACTTAAAATAAACTCTTAATAATACCAACAATAAACTCTAAAAATTATAACAAACCCTTAGCAAACCAATATTTTTTAAAAAGTAAAAGAAATAGTCTGCTTTTGTTTTGAAACGTGGAAAACTAACATTAGGCTTACTCTTTTCGATAAATTAGAGGAATTTGCCTATTCTTTGTATTAACAAAGTAAATAATTACCCACTCGTAAAATATGTCATTTTGCGATAATTAATTAATATATACTGCTTAATCTGTTTTGATTCATAGTGTTGCGCTGTAGTTTTTAATACTTCTTAGTGTTGGAAAACAGAGTATTGATGGAGAATTTCTTACCAGCCAATTCATAATATTTTCGCAGCTTCTTCTTTCGTTCTTTTTATTCATTTTCTGTGTACAACCTAACAAAACTTCTTAAGTTATTAGTACTGTGAGTAGCATGGGCAGTTGCTTTCCAATGTTTTACGACCAATAACATGCCTACCTTGTACGATCTCACCTAGGAGGCGAGCCTCCAACCATACGTATTCACCGTATAAAGTGCACACACTAATGACATTAATCATCGGTGCGGAACCAACTTTGTGGCTAACCTCCTCGCTTGCTATTTTAGTGCATACAGTAAAATTTCGTGCATTATTGGAAATTTGTTTGCATTTTTAAACTAAGTAATGAATAAATATACTGTCCATTATATTTTTTTGCAAAATTGCTTTATTTTAGTACATGGCCAATGCATAAATATTATTTTAATACATAATAAACGATATTATTTTATGAGAAAGAATAGGGGAGGCTTAGCCTCCGTAGCCTCTCCTGACGAGCCACCACTGTTAATTATTACATTCAATTATTGTCAATTTCACATAAAAAGCGTTGTTTTATGAAAAAAAAAGTTAAAAGATTTATCGGGTACAAGATAGTATTTCTTGTATCTATATTTTACAAGAAATTGTAATTTTTTCTCTAGATCTCGGTGATCGAGGGATGTAGCGCAAAGACTCATAAGTATGGCCGTAAAAATCTTTATATGCCACCAACTTTTTTAATTTGAAAATTACGTTAGGTGTCAACGTTTATTTTTAGGAGACTTGCCAGCCCACAATTAAAAGTTTTTGTGACTTTACATATTTTACATAAACTAAAAAATTGCAACACCTTGAAGGTCAGTACAAAGCTGAAATCTTAACAAAACAATTGGCTGTATGTAAAAAATCACACGAAGTAAAAAATACATTTATGCGCCTCCGCCCCGAAACACTTATTTTGCAGTACTTCAAAGCGGCAGGAAAACTACCGTCGTCCTGCCTAGGCAGGCAAAAATGTCACTAAAGGTTGGCCACACTAGATTCCACATGTCAGACGTGCAATAAATTGTCATTAAGCTACTCTTTAATCATGCTAAGATGAATTGGTTGGGTTAAATATATGTTGCAAATGTGAAATAAATATAAATTGGGTATGATTTATACAAAAAAGAGCATTATAAATTATTATAATCGCAAACAGCCAATATAAGGGGGAAAATAATAAAAATGGGAAAGATATTTAATATTTGGTCCATTCGGGTCCATTATTGATTGTCAGCAAATATATAAAACATTTGTAATTATTAAAAACGGCGCTACCATTAATGCAAACCGATCTTGTTGCAGAACATTTTTTCCTGTTATATCTGACATACGTGCGCGACATTTGCTTCTTCAGAATGATTATTTTTGTTTGAATGGATCCATATGAATTTTATTAGCATTTATTCGTTATTTATTTTATATATTATAAACTGCAAATACAGTAATATAAATACTGATGTCACTTTCATTTCACAATACGTCAAGTTTTGTCAGCTGGCGGTTTCAAACACGGAGAGAATTATTCGAGCACTGATACTTAATAACGTCTTAATTTGTTTCGACAATAAAATGCATGGTTTTAAATATTTATGCATATGGTTTAAAGAATGTCGTCGTCAAAAAAGGCCTTAAGTACACAATAAAATAAAAACGGAAATTCGGTTTTAGAAGAATTGTGCATTATGGATTATCCCTCCATTCGCATTTAATTTTTAACAGTGTACAGCAAACCTGGGATAAGATCCCACAAGATGCCATTGATCATCTCATTCCGAGCATGCTTCGTAGACTGTGCATAAACAATCGTGGGAATGTGACAATTTCTTGATAAATGTTTGCTGATTGTTGGTATTTTTCTCCCAATTATTGACTTTCTACTAACAACTAGTAGTTATGGTTTACTACTTGAAGCTTGCCAAAATTTCAGCTTTGTGACTCAGCTCCTTCAAGGTGTTGCATTTTTTTTTTTTGCACGCAGTTTATTTCTTTTTTATAAATTAGGTATGGCGATAGTGAAGAAGCAAACACCAAAAACCGTACAGGATCAAAGATTTTGGCTTCGTTCGGAAATGATCACAATCCTATTTCCAATGATCAACCGTTAAATCTCTTCATTCTCACAGATAACGATTGGTATAAGCCGCAACATTTTCTGGGATTATATACAACTCAAGCCAGAATAGCAAATAGTATGGACAATAAAATTCAAAGTTTAGGACGACTTATTTTGAGAAAACATAATCTCGAAATATCAAAGAATGAGGGTGATACAGTTGTGTACGGACGTATAAAATCTGAAGATGGCAATAAAGTTAATAATAAAACTGTACTTATGGAAACGTCACGTGATTTTGGTAGTGTTAGGGAAATTGGCTTAAATATTAGCAATTGCGAAAAATACAGTATATTTTCTGGACAAGTGGTTGCTGTCAAAGGTGTCGTTGTTTCAAAAGATATTCTAATGGTTGAAAAGATATACAGTGACGCATCACCGGATTTTATGTCGGAGGTACCTAGTTTTAACGGTAATAATTATAATATTCCTGTAACTATCACTGTGTGCTTAATACGGCACCAAGATAAAAGGTATATCCCTAATAAGGATATATAAAACGTATATCCTTAGTAAGAATATACCTTTTATACCCCTTCAATAAACTGATATCACAATATCTATAATAACTAATAAATAGTTTTGTTAAGTAATTATTACTATTTCGATCATGAGTTTGAAACAGTTTACAACAGTGGTTAAAAATAAATTATCTTGTTAATTTGTTTCATTATTAAGCTATAAATTAAAAACAAGTGCATATGCACTAAGATAAAGTTGTACACTATTACACTTCCCTTTTAATTTGTATTTTTTTTTTTAGAAAAAATACAAATTGTGGTAGCGGCTGGACCATTTTCAGTTTCTGACAAACTTGACTATGAACCATTGCAGGATCTGTTAAAACATGTAACTGAGCTAAAACCGAATGTCTTGATTTTAATGGGACCTTTTATCGATAATACACACTCCAACATTTTGGATATTGCCGAAACTTTTGAAGATCATTTTGCAAAATTGATTAAAGATGTTATGGATTGTTTAATTGGGTAAGTAGCTTACTAAAGGCATGTGATCTATAGATAAATATATTATACTTACTTACTTACTTAATCCAGGTGCCTTTCGGGTAAGGCAATAAATCACGAGCACATGATGTATAAAAAAGCACTTTATCTTACTCATGCTCAAGCTTGTGGAGACTTTTGCTTTTAAGATTTTTTTTAATTGAAAGAAAATGCGAATGATTATTTGAGCAAGTGTATCGACCCGGTTACAAATTTGTGAAGAGAATTAACTCCGTAGATTTGACAAAACCAAGAAAATTTGGAAACATTTCATATTTATGCTTTCATGTCGGTTTCTTCTAATCTTTTTATCATAGGTGCTATCTTCAATTTATAAAATCTTTTAGTACATGAAGTAAAAATCATTAATCTTATTAGGTTAATTTCGATATATATCGCGTTGCTTATCCTAGGGATAAGCTCTTCCATTTTTAGTTCCAATAATTGTAACTTTTTATTTTAATCAAAATGATATTGTTTGTCTTACTTAATGGATTGTACAAATTATTTGTAGGCAACTCTGATTCTTTATCCGTAAATTCAACGTATTTTAGAATGCTTGCTATTTTGTTAAAATTATAACGTTTCCAACACCTTGAAAAATGTACAAAACATCAAACATATGATGTGATCTTACAACAAAAACGTCCGACAGTTTAAATTCTATTGAAAAACTGACTATTTTACAGTGTATTTACAAATCAACTTACAAAAAAGCAAAAATTTACAAACAGCTATGTTTCAGCTTAATTTTCTTTGCTTTTGTACTTGTTTTCGAAAACCATCTGTGAATCTAAATAAGTGAATGCCAGCAAATAACTAATTTACCATCTTATACATTTCTATATTTGTTTTATTTTACACATACGCCGAATAACACATCTTTTTAAAAATTCACGTATACTCCCATTGAGTTGCATCTTTTTAAAATCACTTCACTTAACGCTATAACCTTGAAGATCAAGGAAGTGAAATCTCCTGGATAGTAATTAATTACATCAAGACCCTCTAGCTCACTGAAGACGTGTTCATTATAGACTTTTTGGAAATTTAAACACGTTTTTCGACAATTTCTATTCAAACACTATGTACCTTATTTCAACTCTATATACATAACATTACTTTTAAAAGACTTTACTGATGCACTCATACACATACAATAGATCTGATTAAGGATAACCTTCGTGGTTTATTTCATTTTAGGTGGCCAGTGCAAGTGGTACTTATTCCTTCTTTTAATGACGCCCACCATTTGCCTATTTATCCTACGCCGTGCTACGAATTGCAAGATTATCCAAATCTTATATGCGCACCTAACCCTTGTTTACTTAATATCAATGGATTCATAGTGGGTACTACCAGCGTAGATGTTTTATTTCAATTGACAAAAGAAGAAATATCTAGGTAAGTGACAATGAAGTATTAACCAGCGTTATTATGCTTTTAACCTATTGCATGCATGGGTACTAAAATTAGAAAAAAGAAAAGTACATATAATGACAATTATTTATTACCGCGTACATATCAAAATTAATTTTGACGAAGCTCGCGCACAGTTCACTAGTTGCTTGTAGACAAAACGCACAGAGTTCTTCTTGTAAATTAAGAGGTTATGTTCGACACGCAATTCGGAATAAGTTACAATTCAGGGTAGTTGTCGCGACATGTCATTGATTGGCAAAAATGATATTGTAGCTCTACTTTTATAATAATAAAATCGATCGTAAAAGAAAAAGTACTAAAGAGCGTGTTACTATATTATAATATGGTGGAGAATAATTTTATTCTGCACACGTGACAAATATAATGGAAATAATTTATTCGACGGTTTAGAAATGGCGGCAGTAGTCTCTTTAATAATTTTGATCGTACGGCAGTTACAGCTTTGAGAAACTTTTGACATTTGTGTTAGTGTTGTAAATATTCGGATGATTTCAATAATCGGAATACCCGAATCGGAAGGCCATGATATTCGGAATAATATTCCGATTCCATATTCCACCAGACATACTCGTATAAGTTGCACGTATTCGGATGATTTCAATAATCGGAATAATATTTCGATTCCATATTCGACCACGCACACTCATATAAATTGCACGTATTCAGATGATTTCAAGTGGATTTCAATAAGCACGGTGGAATACGGGATCATATTTCGTGTTTATTTTATACGTAACTAAATCTCTATTAACGTTATCTGCAACAAAAGTTTACTATTTTTTCTTACTAATATGAACAACAAACGCCGTTCGTCAGTTCAGATAATAAATTTTGGATGATCAACTCAAAACCGGAAAGTTGAGTATTTCCAAAATCACATAATTTATACGAATATGTACCTATAAGGACACCTACCCAAAAGTTTCGGTAGATTCATTCGATATAAAAATCGTTGTACAATTTTACAGATTTTCGCAATCATCCGATTCAGAAACATCCTATTCGAAATCATCCGATTCCGAATCGGAATCTAATAATCGGAATCACCCGATTCCAAATCGGATTTTAAGAATCGGAATCATCCGAATATTTCAATAATCGGAATCAACGATATTTTTAATTCGGATACTCACAACACTAATTTGTATATCTCTACCTATGTACCTACAGCGCAGGCAATTTCTGCTGTGGAAGGATTACAAACCTGAAATTCTCTCATTTAAACACTTTTTTGAATTTACATTCGTTGATGTTCGAGAACTGTTTCTTAAGCCTTAAGAAATAAGGATAAGTCGTTGATATATAGGTTCTGTTGATAAAATGGATTTAGAAACGATAATGTACAGAAAAGAATCGAAACACGACTCTGCCATATCTGCTAATTTTTAACCCTATGATGGAAAAAGTCTGATAAATAGAAACTACGCTTGTAACTTGCTTTTTTTCTGGAAAGGTGTAAGAATTTTTTTACGGAAAGGCCAACGAGACGCATAATTAATCTCGAGAGTTTGGTATTAGTTTTTCTTCTTAGAAAAAAAATCTTAGAGTAGTAAGATATAATACCTCATCAGGTCAATCTTAATTTATTGGCAGTTCTTTTGTCTGTATTCAACAATCCACGCAAGTATTAAACCCTGCCTGCATGTCTTTAAACTAAAATAACACTCAACAAATCTGCCGAGAATCTAAGTGTATACAAGGCAGGGTCAAAAATACGCTCAGAGTAAAGTGCCTCAGTTTTTGGATTTACAGAAAATGTTTTTCCAACTTCAACGCTATATCAAAATATGAAGTTTCCCTTACTTTTAGCAAGAAATGAAATTTAATCGTTCTATAAATGTGTGGCCGCAACGCATTTGGCTGATACGATCGTACCTAAAACTTGATAGCCGTTGTTCTTTTGATATTTTGTGATAAATTTTATTCACCATTTTGTTCTACTGATATAATAATAATAATAATAATAATAATAATAGTGACTTTATTTCTCGTACAAAAACAAATAAGTACAAACAGACTACAGATTAATGTCATACATTTGAGAAATTTGGCGGAGTTCAGACTGACCCTTAGAGGCGTCTGCTCTTCCACTCAACCAGAATTTACTAAACTAACTTAAACCTAAAACTATACAAGATATAAAAAAAAATACGTATAGGTATGAAAAAGTGACAGATTTGAACTCTGCTATAAAAATATCTGTTTATAGGAAGTATGATGTCTAAAATATAATATAATAAATAGGTCTATTGACTATTGATCAATAATATCAATGTTATATTCTATTTTGTATATGAATACGCATAAAATGGCGCTATCCTGCTCTTGCGTATTTCTCGACTCTCTCCCATCACACTGAGTCACGACGCCACCGGCGAGGAGACTATAGGCTATAGCAGATTGCCAGTGAGAGTGATTCAAATAACGTTTTGTTTTCGGTAACACGTTACCGCGATCGCATTTAGCTACTAGTAAGGCGTTATTGTTAACCGTGATGCGATTTCCACCACACCACTATCTTGTGCATACTTTTTGAGAGAGAATTATGCATACTGTGTCAAATTAGTTTCAAAAATAGTATAGCCTTCGAAAGGAAAACTTCAAAATGGAAATTATTTTTGCTGCATAATCTGTTTTATTTTCAAATGAAACAAAATAACATCTAATTGAAAGTTTGTGTTACAATTAGTTTAATTTTGTCTTTCTTTTTATGTAGGTTTTAACGTTGATCACCACAAGTAAAACAAGAAATAAAACAATGCATTTACAATGTCATCAATAGATGTTAATTAACGTAAAGAATAAACATCGAACTTCTACATGTCGTCTTCCTTGTAAACATCTTATCGATGTAGTATTAAATTCTCTTAGCTATGTTTCGTAAAAAAACAGGATTGATTTCCGCTAACATTGATCTACATTACATTTTTGTAAGATATTTCTAAATAGTCGAAATTTGTAAACGTTTTTTTATGTAGAAAAAGAAATCCATTGGGGATAAGTTTGGCGATCTTGGAGACTAGGAATCTTTTAAATAATTTCGAAGAGAAAAAAAGAAGCATTTGATAGTTTCAGGGCAAAAAAAAACATTGGGAGTGTGGTCTATATTGTAATTATTTTGTTTTATTTCAAAACAAAACAAGCTGCGCGCAAAAACGAATTCTCATTTCATGTTTTTTTCTTTCTTTCGCAAAGCTATAACATTTTTGAAACTAACGAATTTGGCATAGTATGCATGATATTCTCTTACAAAGTATGCACAGAATAAGATATGACTGCTGTATGATCTCAATCAATTTTGCATACAGGGTAATTCCGAAAAAACGATTGAATCTCATTTTCTGCTAAAATTAAACGAAATTTCATATTTGGATATAGCGTTGAATTTGAAACAATATTTATTAATTTATTAATAAAATTATCTTCTAAACCCAAAAACTAAGACACTTTGCTCTTAGCGTAGTTTCATATTTTTGACATTCCCTTAAATTAATTCAAAACAAAATTAAATATTCGGCAGATTTGATGAATGTTATTTTAATGTAAAGACATGCAGAGGTAATTTATTAAAAAAAAAGGCTCACTAAATTCAAAGACAAAAACAATATTCCCACATGCTGCGCACTTTCTGCCGGTCACTGTATATGTGTATTTGTTGTAGTTTGGAGGGATACACTGCGATTTATTGTTAAAATAACTAATTTTATATTATTTCAGAATGTACATACGACCGAATGAGCAGACTTGCCAATCACTCTACTGCAACAAAGAAGTTTTTTTCCGCTTTATCCAAACCGTGATGCTTCTATTTGTACCGACTATGAACGTTTAGGAAACGATTGCCTAATAAACGTGAAACCACATTTACTAATTTTACCATCCACTTTACGTTATTTTATAAAAAATGTTGATAATTGTTTGGTAGTTAATCCTGAACGTCTCGCAAAGAACCAAGTAGCTGGAACATATGCAATCATAATATATGCCCACCATCAAGAGCAGGGAATATGATTGACAATATATCATGCGAAATACGAAACATTTAATGTACAAATCTGCAACTATATTAATAAAACAATGTAATTTGAACACTTATTTAATTTTAACCAACTATATGCATAAACGCACCTTAAAATCACCAACCCTACTCGTTTGCAGTTCCAATCACCTTGCCTAGGAGAAACTTTAACATTCAGGCCTGGATAAATAAAACTGTAGCAAACAGTTTAATATAGAAACAACACAGTAATTAAAAATACCAGTTGCAGTCGGAATATAACTTTTAAAAACTAAAAATTTAAAAATGCAAAGCAAATTGCATATAAAGAGCAAAGAAATAAATCCTTTTTAAATGCGTTGTACAGGGGAAAATGTTAATCTCTTCCTCATTTTAATGAGCCTAGAGCAGTAAGAGAAAATAATGCAAAACCGTATTGAAAGTACTTTCTGTCTTAATTAATATTTAGTAGCTGATTTCGCAAAAAAAAGGTAAACTATTGTTCGTATAACAGCTGACTGTGTTGCCGTTCTATTCTACTGACGGAACCAGTGCGCATTCACTGGATATTTTCTATTTCATTAAAGCTCCACCTGACTCTACGAACTACAAAGTAGCTATGGATGTGTTCCGATATCTGCTGACAGTACTGAAGTTACTAAATTAGCGTTTCGTAATCAGATTACATGTGCTGAGAAACTACAAGGAAAATATATCTGCGTGTCGTCTGCATATAAGTGATAACTATAATGCTTCAAACATTTTATAATATTAGATGTATAAATTATGTATAGTAATGAATCAAGACACCCGCAAGGAGCGGAAGAGACAAACGGCCATGATAGGGTATAAGGGATAAGGTTGTTGCAGTACCATCCCGCCTTTTGCGTACGCGCCTATTAACATAGCTATGGTGATTCGATAATCACAGCTCAACATTTAAATCGTGCAGAATTTAACGTAGGAATGCACCGAAGGATCATACCATCAGAGAAGGGATCCGAATGTTTGAAAATACCGCTTCGATAGTAAAAATTAACAAATAACAAGCTCGCTCGCGCTCTGTTCGAAGCCAACAAACGATTAAAGAAGTGAGAGTTTCAGTGGTGAAAATCCGTCTCCATCAGTTCGCAGACGTAGTCAAGAACTTAACATTAGAAAACCGTGGTTGCCCAATATTCTGAAGCAAGATTTACATCCTACAGACTATAAAATTCAGTTTGTTCAAAACCTGCACATTACCAACTATACATAAACATTATGTTCAGTGACGAAGCGAACTTTCAATTAAATGCTCACGTAAACAGACACAACTGCCGCTACCGACCCAACGAAAATGAATGACCATTACAAACATAGTCCAAAAGTTATTGTATGGACTGCCAATCTGGTGAAGGCATTATTGGGACTTATTTTTTTTTTTTTTTGAAGACCGGCGAAGGCAAGCACTTACGGTAAACATTCAACGGTATTGCGACATGTTAAGAAACTTTCTGGTTCCACAACTGCAGGAGTTTGAAGATTTTAATTAGGAAACATGGTTTCAACAAGATGGAGCCACTAGCCACACCTCAAACTAATCACTTGACATTGTCAAATCAACACTTTTCTCGAAAAACGTGAATCTCTGTAATGGGTAGACGTGTCATTGGACCAATAATCTTTGGCACTTAATTTTCTAAAGCTTTGTCTAAAGATTAAAAATAAAAATACATTTTCCTGATCTGCAATGTTCTTTTTTTTTATTATTCAATTTAGAAATACCCTCACCGTGAGATAAGAATGCAAACGCATCACTGAGTCATTACTAAAACTAATAAAATTAAGAATAGCAAGCATCTATGATTGATGGTATCAAAAGGCTTACCAATACTGTCACCTGATCAGCATCCACATCATGAGCCATTGCTGTTTCACAGCTGTACTTTGAACGAAATCCCAGACTGGTTGCTGGGAGTAAAACATCAAAGTATTCCAAAAATTATATATGATTGCTAGAGCTTTTTCCATAATTTTATATAAGAGTGGAAGTATCGATATATGTCGCAAATCTGAGTAGTCAAACGGGGTGGTTACTTTAGAAAGTGAAGTTATGATGCTTCTCTTCCAGCAGTCAGGATAGGTATTCTCAAGCAAAACAACTGTTGATACAATGCTTAATAGGAGGCAACAACAGGGAAATAATTACAGTTTGGAGTATTAGAACCAACTTCAGCAATGGAAAGCATGCAAAAATTGCAAACATTTTTTTTTGTTGATAAGTGTATTGTTACTGTAACAATTAAATGTAGGTAGTATCAGGAGTAGCCCCAGACATAAATTGATAAGAATGATGCCTGATTTCATTAACATTAGTTGAGGTGTGCAGGTAAATTACTATCTTACTTTTATTGCAAATGTTAAATGAGCTTAAGCTGTTCCACAATAGTTTAGGATTACGCATCGACGAGGATATACTGTAAATAAGCACGTTTCCCGCGACGAATGGCAGAAGTTGTTAGAATAGCAGTTGTTTGTAATAATTAAAAGAACCAGTCGTTTTTTTTATTCGCGTCCCTCAGTGCTTTATCTCTAAGCTCCATCGTAAATATGATATTATCAGTCAACCAGGTAGTCGACTGCTTTTTAAACATTGCGGTCTTCAGAGGAGCATGTCTGTTAAATATATTGACTTGTAATAGCATCATTCAAAAGAGCAACTTTTTCATTAACATTATTATAAATGTGATGCCATGGTATGGACTCCAAATCATGAGTAAACGCAACATTATCGAAATTGCAAAAGTCTCTAAACGTCCGAATACGAGAGACAGAAGATGCAGGAGTAATATCTAATTGAACGAAAATAAAAAATGGTCCGATATGATTAAATCATGCAAAACATCACAACATACAAACGGTGTTTCAGAAAAAAAGCAATATGAAGTCAATAAGAAAAGAAGAAGATCTGTTCCTAAGTTGACTCTAATTATTATTTGGTCTGAGCTAGTTAGCATTTAATGTTAGTTTTTATTGTAATTTAATAAGTTTTTAGAATTTCTAACCACAACCATTATATTATTTAAATTTTTCATTGTTAATTGCATTTAACACATACTTACAGAATTATATACTGAAAATGATCTTTTTACATCAGCAAGATAGGAGTTGTGCAAAAAAATCACAAACCATCACTGCGAGAAACTGATAAGGTAAGGAATTCTTTTTTATAGCATAATCTAGACCTTTATGTCGGATTTATATGATAAAGTAAAAAGTAACAAACAAAAACATCAATTTAAAAAAAACTATCTAAACATGACAAATAGTTTATCTACAATTACATGCAGTCATATTTGTCTTAATTTTACATTTATTTATGCTTAGCACTACGTACCTAACACCATGTATAGATCCAGTTACTTTGAAAGAATTTTTATAGGCAATAAATTACTGCAAAAAGAAAATTTTCTGGATCTCTCTATTGCTAGTATCTGCCTACAAAATTAATTGACGCCGAATTAATACAGAATCTTCTTTTCGTTGGCAATGGTCCATCATCAAACACATGGATCCAAATGAGCATCCCATTTGGAACAAGTCACTCAGTGCGATATCTTCCCACTGCTTAAATCAGGTGATAGACTTCACCTTACCTTGATCCAAAACATTATTAAATGCAGGCCATCCACAACCACTGTCGTATTTTGTATCGGAGCTAAATAATGTTTGCTTACAACAGATACATTCGTAGACACCCGATTCAAAGTTATTGTCATAGCCACCAGTAAAAGGTTGTTCTGTACCGTATTTCTTGTGTTACATGATATTGAAGTGGCGTTAAGCGCTTCTTTAATTCTTCCTTATTAGGTATTTCACTCATGTCTGCAACAAAACTAATGAGTATATGAATTAGTTGAAATTTTAAATGAGATATTTTCACATACATCCGCAATAATTAGAAAATTGATAAAAGTACGATATTTATTGTCCGCCTTATCATTGCAGATTAAGATAGATTAAGATAATGATAAAGTACTTAATGGATTGAAGATATAACAAATACCTAGAACCTTTAATGAAAACGTTATTCTCTGTCCTTTAGAAACAGGAAACACACAAAACAAAAACACATGACAGGAACAAATTTTTATTACCAACTATTGTTACCAACCTACATAACCTAGCAGGTGGATAGGGTCCCGGTACGGTGGATAGTGGGTACCGTGGATACATGGTGGATACTTGAACACATTGGATACCCAGTGATACCCTTGTGATACCTAGAATCCGTGTCTATGGTGATACCTAGAAGTGGAGCAGGTGGATATGGCTTTTTGATATGAGCCGACGGATTCGCAAGTAATACTTGAAAATAAACGGCTATTTCATATGTTGGAGTTTGAAAATCAAATTTTTCTTGATATTTTGCATAAAGATGGGCTAGTAATTACTGCAAAGTATGATAAAAGATTTATCCAGATTAAATGTAATAACTTAAACATTGTTATAGGGGCCTGAGTATCGACATTATTTTATTGAATCTATTTAGGGTATATTCCGATCCAGGCAATCTTCTCTTGGTTCTAAATTGTGCCGAATACGAGGAAAAGTATTTAATTGAAAAGATGAAAGGATGATAATGTTCGTAGTTACAACTCTTATACCACAGAAAAGTAAACAGAATACTAGTCAACCAGAATCTCGTGAAAGTGCTAGGACATTCTGCACACATTGTTTTGAGTAAATGGAATGTAAACAATATAAGTTTAAGGGTTTAAACCATCCACTTTTATTAGAAATGCCGCATGATTCGTGGTAGGCATAATGCCTTTAGGTCTGTTCTTGTTATTAGACACAACTTTCACAAGATTTTAGTCAGCTAACGTAATTTGTTACAACTTAATATTTGTAAATGTAATATAATTGCAGAGAACTTATATATTTAGCAGGTGGCATACTATTTGTAACAACAAGAATTTTGGTTGTGGATATGTTAAAAAACCGTATACCTATTGATAAAATTACTGGTATTATAGTATTACGTGCACATAATGTTTTAGAAAGCTGCCAAGAAGCTTTCGTATTACGGCTATTTCGCCAAAAGAATAAGGTAAATGTACTTATTACAAGAAATTAAATAGGATAAAGAAGAATTATAGTTTTAGACTGGCTTCATTAAAGCATTTTCTAGTTCACCACAAAATTTTACAATTGGGTTTAATCATGTGGACCGGATTATGAAAACTTTATTTGTAAAGGAGTTATATATCTGGCCACGATTTCACTCTACTGTCATTGAGTCATTTAAAAAATACGAGGTAAGTGATCTAATGAAATTAAAATATGTGAAGAACAACCTGCAGTTTAGTTTTGTGATGTTTTGTGCCCATATACAGTCTGTTTAATATTTGCTGTCACTCCAGATATCTTGGCTGTTGTTAGAGATATTACAAATTTTTAAAGAAAAGTCTAATTCCCTAGTAGATGCCTTACAATAAAAAAAAAACAATTGAGCATCAATGTGTCAGATAATACAAAATTTCCAATGAAATGCATCTAATTTTATTATGTATTTTGAAACTCTAATTCTCTTTTCAATGATATACCACATGTCTTAGTTATATAATTATTTAAAAATATAAATTGAAAAGTTTGTTACAAATGCACGACGAATTGAACACATCACTTAAAACGACAGCCCGTGAAAACAATTTTATTACTACAGCTTTAGCGTCAAATTAACTGAGAAAATTATTTTTATTATTATTTTCATCAAAAGTAGCACGAAATGGATGATCATAATTCTAATGATGAAAAAATGGATATGTTAATTGTGTACATCAGATGTAATGGCAATAATAGAGAAGCATATGCGATGTATCAAACTATGTATCCAGAAATAAGACGTCCACATCCTCGTACATTTACAAGGCTGGAACATAATTTACTTAGAAATGGCTGCTTTTAAAAATTTGGATTATTTTTAAAGCTCGACTTTATCTGTCACTTAAATTATTTTGTTTTTTGCCTTTGATTTTGACATGGCTTTGAAGCTGGCTATTTAGCTGAAACTAGTAAGCCAATAATCCTGTACTATTAATTGAGTATTATATTAGCTGTCATTTATTTATTTTATTTATTTTTTATTTTAAGGCATATAATAGGGAGCTAGATGTAGAACCACTTTTCTTCTTTAAAATTTTGTGGTATCTCTAACAACAGACGAGATATCTGGTTTCGCAGCTAAAATCAAATAGACTGTATATAACTCTTGATTATATAGATTGAGTTTTCAAACCGAGGTTTAATTTAAAAGTTCTCTATTAATATTTTTTCAACCAAATATCTCATATTTTTGGACATGACCAGAGATAAAGGGAATTTGCTCCAGTTGTTTTGCTTCTCCCTTTGTTCCTTCCCTGTGAAGTACTCTCACTTTGGAAGTGGAAGACTTCTTCTGGAGGTCCTGCTTCAATTCCTGTTTATTAGCGGTGTCGTCCCGCTAATAAACGTCCTTCCTCCAAGGTTGATCCCACGAGTAGCTAGGGAAGAAAAGGTCCACGTCTACAGAGCCCTGCATGCAGAGGTAAGGCTAAATACAATGGGGTGCGCCAGGTGTCCCAAGGTTGGACTAGTAGACTGGTCTTCTATCCAGCCACGCATCCCATCAGCCTACTTCGCCACCTTAGGATTTAGGTTTTTGTTGAGGTTGTCTCCTCTCGGTCCGTGCAGTTAAGCCAAGACCCCCCCCATCCCTTTCGGGACCTGGTTTAAACCCTGTGCAAGCCCTTAGCCACGACACGACAGCTCGGCAACGGTCTTCATTCACCCTGCTCCGGTTTTAAGCAGAGCGAACTTATAGCCGACACTAACCATCTCGTCTTGAGCGAACCCTGACAAGATGGCTTTTCCTCTATCCACCACCTCGGGGACGCGCCTGGTAGGTACTTCCAACCCCTAGGATCGCTCGGACATAGTAGACCAGTTAGGACGGTTCTTATATTGTGACGCAACGTCACAACTATTCGAAAACGCGTTCGATTACAAGGGCAACGTCCTCGGTCCTCGGAATCAGAGTTTCAGGATTCATTCGTTTCTAGATATAACACATATCATTTCTTCTGCTAATGTCCCTCTAAACTGGATATAAGATATAGCTAAAAAAACTTCACAAGAGTGAACTGTAGTTTCTTTGATAACATTTGATTGGTAATTTCCGTTCTCTGTGTACACTAGGTATTTAGAAAATCGCTCTCTCCTATAACTTGCACTAAAAGAACGAAATTTTGTAAATTAAAAGGTGTACATTTTTTAACATAATAGTCAAAAATGCTTAAAACCTTAGATTTGCCTTATTTAAATGGATACCATTATACATATTTTTCAAAATTTTGTTCAAAAAACATTTTGAATACAACAAATGATTTTCTGTAATTTTATCATAAATAAGGGTGGGTACTTTTTTTAGTGGGTGGGTTAATAACAACAAAAAGTCATCATTTTGTAAAACATCTGTTGCTTTATTCTCGTTGTTAACATTTCATTAATTGAAATAACTAAACCGATTAAAATGAAGAGCCATATACAATAACCGCAGCAATCAGTAATATTTCATTTTATACAACATATACATTTCGCATGCACAGGCAGCTTTTTTCGTTGTATGTAATTTTGCCCTAAGGCTGCGTCAACGGTGGTGGGGAGAAGTTATCAAATATCACTTTTGAGCAGCACCAGGATGCGCTAGCCTTTATAAGCTGGTAGGGACAATATTGCTTCAAGTATTATTATCGCCCTAAAGATGGCACCAAAAGCATAGTTTTCGCGCTCCTGAATAGTGTATTGCCTATTCCACCCCAAAGGCGGGAAACAACCTTTGTAAACATGAACATATGTAGATAAATAAATAAGATAAATCCCCCTACGTTTTGGAACTCGACTCGTATTTGATAGTCTACGGACTTTCTAAGGAAATTGATGCTAGATCCGGTAAACGTCGATCATCTTCGGAAAATATCAACTTATGAATTATTTGGCGCTAGAAAATATGTAGAATGATTATTTGTCATTTACTATAAACATACCAACGCATTTTTTCATTATTATTAATAGGGAAGAAACTATAATATTACTTATATTGTATTGATATGAGATATGAGTAATAAATATAAATAATTAGGTGTGGTTACTAGGTATTATCATTTTGGTTTTACTATTTTATAGTATCAAACACGTTCCCAAACATAATTTTTTTTTACGGAGTAATATTGGATTGCTTCTTTTCGTTTTTAATTTCTGCTTACTTTTGCGAGCCTCCTCATATAGGGTTTGCCATTTCTATTCCGAGTTTTAAAAAGTTATGACTATTTTTATATCTAAATTGAGGTGTATTAAAAGGGTTAGTTCCGGTAAGAAAAAAATTATACCGCCTTTTTCGCATCTGTCTATTTTATGTTTAACCCCTTAAGTGGCTTGATACATTTTACCATGTGGTCGTAGGACGAATATATACGATATACCAACTTAAGGGGTTAACCTACGCCATTGATGAGTCGTCCAGATAAGAACAATCTATTAAATTAATTACCTTTTTTAAGTACTGCCACTGGAAAAAGAAGTAAATTTTACGCTTGTCTCACTAACAAAGATCATTACCGTTCGATTTCATGCATGTAATGGGTAAGGATAGTCACACTACTGCATTGTTTAAATTGTCTGCTGTTTCCTTTGGTAGCCCTGTTATAAGTCGATAAGTTGTTAAATAGCGCCACTTTTGTGTTTGCACGAGTTGATGCAAATACTACTAGTATGTCTATGTGATAAAGCATCTGTCTAAAGTATATCAACACTCAACACCCGTGCAAACTGTTTACATACATGGCTTTTAATTTGACCTAGAAGTACCGTTTTGTATCACATGGACAAACATTGATGACGTAGGTTAAAACGTAAAATAGATAGAGAGTCAGAGAGTACATAAGTACATATTTGGAGTACAGAGTAATTTTATATAGTAATAAACTAAAAGATAACCACATATAAGATATGCACAGTAATGCATATCTTATATCTGCACTTAACAGAAAGTGATCGGTTGTTACAATATCTGTATGTTATAGAAATAAATAATTAATGAAAAGGTGTAGGATGTATTGCAGAGTTCATTGTATGTACTTCAAATGTAAGCCTATAATTTAATTCGCTCACTGATAAGTTTTCTCCGGTGTTTTAACCTTTAGGTGCTTATTGTCTTCCTAAAGAGAGCTAACTATAATTATTTTCTCTGGGGTGCTATTTCGTGCTATATGTATATTTGTTAGCTCATGCATTACATATAACTTGCAATTGATATAAATAATTAACAAGCGTCGACTAAAGTCGCCTAGCAATAAACTTATTTTATGATGGCTAATGATGGCCATCTGTAAAATTTCGAAATCTGGGTGTCTGGAGATCACAAACTGCTATTCCACATTGATTGAAAATATAGATATCTGTTATAAAAGTTATTGAGTATTATTATGCGGGAATTACAGGTGGCGCGCATAGTCAAGTTTCCTATCTTTACTAGGGTTGATTGTTGCGTAATACCATGGAAAAATATACGTACGCCAATTTTGAGGGTAAAATACTGTACTGCTAATTTCGTAGCAGTAGTCGGAAGAAAGTATTGATACATATATGCAGCGTGGAAAATGGTATAGGATAAAGACAGGCTTTTTCGATCGGTCGATATAGTTAGAAATAATTAAAAATATAAATACACCACGAGTGAGATGCTACTATGGTCAGTCGATGACAAACGAACCCAACGCAATAAAATACGATGCAGATAGAGCAACGAGAAAACGAGACAACAACAGTTATGAAATTAAACCATCATTTAAAGATGGATGTTAATGCAATTTGGTGAAATGTTCTTCATTGAATATTATAGCTGCTATGTAATTCTTCGATGTTACAATAAACTCACCTTTTTTGAGATAGTTGGCTGTGGTGCTGGTGGGTTTTTGAGGAAAATATTTCATTTTTATACTTTTAATCTCATTTCGTCAACTTTCACTGCTGTCATTTCCTTCGCTATTCTGTATCACACTTTTTTGCGTCGGGTTCGTACGTTATCACTTGACCATACTTCAATACACACTCCTTATAAAATATGTACCTAAATTTATTTACGAAAATTGGATCGGATATACAGCGACCGGCAGAAAGTGCGCAGCATATGAGATTTTTTTTGTCTTTGAATTTAGTAAATCTTTTTTCTTACAAATTACGTCTGCATGCCTTGAAACTAAAATAACACTTATGAAATCTGCCGAAAATTTAATTGTATTCGAGGGAATGTCAAAAATATGAAACTATGCTAAGAGTAAAGTTTTTGGGTGCACTTTCTACCAGTCACTGTATATCGATGTATCCAATGTGAAAGGAAATCATACCTATCTACTATCTACTTGCAATATACTAAACAGGATAGAAACTCGATATATACTTTACGAACTAATTTTTTCCCTTTTATATGTATCCATAGCCACAAATTATCGAATTGCGCATTCCGACATCTCCAGTGATGATGAAAATTCAAACTTGCATTTTGGATTTGATGAATTTAACGGTGAAAGAATTAAAAAGTATAAATAAAACGTTGGAAATCCAGGTACTTAAACATAATATTTGATAGATGTAAAGAAAAGGTTTTATCGCTTTTGTGGTTTTAGGAAAATACTGTAGAAAACTGTATTATGAAAACAATTCCACAAGATGCTACAATATCAATTGGAACACGTTATGGCATCAATAAGTGCCAAAAACCAAACAGTTAGTTGCTGAGTTTGAAAACTTTACAGCACTTGATAATGTAAATTAAAATTCCTGCCTGTAAAAATCTAAGTATATCCTATAATTTATTTCAGTTCAATGCTGCATTCTGATCCTGTGACATTTTATTCAATGCTGGCGGAATGTCGTACAATGGAATATGCACAGATTGCAAACTGGGTGTTGTTACCACCTGCAGAATTGTTATTTGAGCACGCAAAAGAATTAATATATAATAAGAACAAAGGTAATTTTAACTTATTATATTATGAATTTTGGATTTACATTTACTTTAATATACTTAAGAATTAAGCCCACAAGGTTGCCCGAAGTGGACTGTATTATCGGAAATATTGAAGGTTGAAATACCTGCAGATATTAAAGAAACAGACAGCAAAGATAATAAAGTTTTAATACTATGTCAAGATAAAAAATCAAGTTATCAGTTGAAAGAGGTAATTTGAACCGGCAAATTTAAGTATCTATAATATGTGTTTTATATCTTTTGCAGTTTCTTGTTCATGGGCAGCATTATTATTTATTTTTATCAACACTTACAAACGGGAATTAAGTTTACTTCAATAGATAAAAAATTCAAAAGCTGTGAACATTTACAGCATAAGTTCTCGACGAAAGCAAAACCTGTCAAGAAAAATAAAAAGAAAGTAGAGAAAAAGTTAGACGATGAAGAAAAGCCATCGGAAAATGAAGATAGAAAAGAAGATGAGGAGGAAGAGTTGAAAAATCAATACTTGTTGTCGCTAACTCAGTCCCATTCAACTACAGATGAAGGTCAAAAATTAGAAGATTGCTTTTTCGAAACTTTTGAGGAGGTTATTACTTCATTGTTCCTTATCTCGTTTTCTTTCCTTATTGCCTTCCTATTTCATTGCTTTTGTAAAACTTAATAAGTATAATTTACAGATGGAAAATATGGATATAACACAACTTACTGAACCCAGAGACTTGACGATCTTAATACAAACTTTTAAATCAGACAATTATTTATCACTACAGAAGGTTTTAGAGGATCTTTGTCCTGCTTATGTAATTGCTTATCACAGTAACATAACAATCATGAGACAAATTGAGGTTTGTAATTATGTCAGTGAAGTGCTCGAGTTGTGTTACGTAATGTAATTTGGTTTAGCTTTATGAAGCAAGAAGAGTGAAGGATCGTCCACTCAAAATATATTATCTGGTGCATAGCGGTACCGTTGAAGAACAGAATTATTTAACAGCATTGAGGAGAGAAAAGGAGGCCTTTGAATTTTTAATTGAAACGAGATCAGTAAGTTTATTGTATTGCATAAGAGCACGAATTGAAATTAAATTAATTCTAGAAAATGGTTGTTTCGGAGGATCAAGATGGCAAAGTTGCGGACGACGCAAACCCAGAGAACACAACGGAATCGATTAATTTGAATACGAGACAAGGCGGTAAACCAGTAGAAACGCATACGAAGCAATTTATTATTGTAGATATGAGAGAATTCAGAAGCGAATTGCCTGCACTTTTACATAAAAAGGGAATTGATATAGAGCCGGTTCAAATTACGGTAAATAAACTGTTTATATTTAGTTTGGGCGTTATTGATATATTTTTACTATTGATAGCCGAGTCAACTAATTATAGTTGTCGATATTCAGCTAGTCCAATATTGTAAATGTTTCTTTACGCTGAACATCCACTAGGTCGGTGAAGCGGTGCGGCGCGCATTACGGCCTCCAATTTAAAGGCATGTAAATTATTCGACATGCGCCCATTATAGCGGTAGCGCGCTCAGTTTCACCGACCTAGAAGACGCTCAGCCCTAAAAAAACTTCAGAAGATTACATTCTTTTACTGTTAGTTTCTTCAACTTAATCTGTGGTTACATTAACTAAAATTATCGATAATGGAGTCGGGCCCTTCAACAAATAACTAAATATGCTTTTATTGTGTTATGCGATGACGAATGCCTACAATAAATTAAACTTTAATTTTCATATTTGTAAGTAAAATCGATACAGAAAGTAATAAATTTCAAATCACGTCTTAAGGACGTTGCAACTGTTTTGGCCAATAAAAAACTGACGATTTTAAAGTGACATTTAATATGACTAATAATAAATTCTATATATATTAAACATGCACTGTGATATTGTAATACATTGTGTAACTTTTAAATAATGTGTAAAATTAGCTTATTCATTCAAATTTTACTTACATTAGATCATGATTTTGAAATGGCTACTCACCATTTAGTTCCCAGATTTTGGAAATGATGTTTTTGTAACAATAACGTGGGCTATAAACGTGGTTCCAATCAAATACAATGTCACAAATATGTATGTGATTTGTAGTCAAAATTGAAAATTTGATACATTCATTGACAGCGCACACGGACACAGAGATTGTGCAATGCGTGACGCTTCCCCGACCTTACTATCGGTAACCACTAATAGCGTTTCAATGCGCTTGTTTGGACTTCCAGTTCACAAGGATTTTTTGATAAATGTGAACCTGTATTGAACAAAAACCTTCATAGGTGTTCGTTCAATACAATATTTGTTACCGAAACCTAATAATCAGAGAACCATTAGGTTGCAAATTGAACCCAACACAGCAGAACAGACCTGTGCGATGTTCACAGTTTTATTTTATTTGAAACCGACCCAGATAACGATATTGAAATGTTAAATAATGTATGGTTACATTAACTAAAATTATCGATAATGGAGTCGGGCCCTTCAACAAATAACTAAATATGCTTTTATTGTGTTATGCGATGACGAATGCCTACAATAAATTAAACTTTAATTTTCATATTTGTAAGTAAAATCGGTACAGAAAGTAATAAATTTCAAATCACGTCTTAAGGACGTTGCAACTGTTTTGGCCAATAAAAAACTGACGATTTTAAAGTGACATTTAATATGACTAATAATAAATTCTATATATATTAAACATGAACTGTGATATTGTAATACATTGTGTAACTTTTAAATAATGTATAAAATTAACTTATTCATTCAAATTTTACTTACATTAGTCCATGATTTTGAAATGGCTATTCACCATTTAGTTCCCAGATTTTGGAAATGATGTTTTTGTAACAATAACGTGGGCTGTAAATGTGGTTCCAATCAAATACAATGTCACAAATATGTATGTGATTTGTAGTCAAAATTGAAAATTTGATACATTCATTGACAGCGCACACGGTCACAGAGATTGTGCAATGCGTGACGCTTCCCCGACCTTACTATCGGTAACCACTAATAGCGTTTCAATGCGCTTGTTTGGACTTCCAGTTCACAACGATTTTTTGATCAATGTGAACCTGTATTGAACAAAAACCTTCCTAGGTGTTCGTTCAATACAATATTTGTTACCGAAACTTAATAATCAGAACCATTAGGCTGCAAATTGAACCCAACACAGCAGAACAGACCTGTGCGATGTTCACAGTTTTATTTTATTTGAAACCGACCCTGATAACGATATTAAAATGTTAAATTTTATACTTGCAAATTCTTTTTACGGCAAAACTAGGGAGACAGGCACAGGGAAACTGCGTACTGTATCTCTATTAAACTCGATTTACATTATACTTTTTTCATCTAGAAATGTATGACTACTTTCTAAACTAGATTGACTTGGATAATGTAGATCAAAAAAAAATCCGTCCAAGTTCGTATATTACAAACTAGTTTTCAAACAAGGTCTGGTCCTATTTTTTGATCCAAGTTTAATACTAACGATGCGAGAGCAATTTTCCGATACTACCAACTACAAAACGGAGATTTAAAACAGTTTAAAACTTCAACAAGGATCGTAAATTCGTAACCTCAGAAGTTCATTGCTCACAAATGAATAAACATCTAACATTTAACTGTCGCGCCGTAACAACCAATATGAATATTTTCCCCGTTTTTCTCGGATTAAAAAGTTCATATATTTTTATGTTTTTCATATTTTTAACAATTTCCTTCCTATTCACGATTCATCTTTTAATATAATACATACTAATTTTGTATTTGCGTACAACTTACGCGGTCCCTAAACTCAAAAAGGAAACCACTATTTTTTAAATGTTGGTATACACGCTAGCCTTCATTGCTTGGGCATGCGCAGATGATCTACTCGGCACAGCTTCTGTTTAAATAGAAGCGGAAAATTTTAGCTGAAATTAGTATGCAATTTAGTTTAGATTTTTTTCTAGACGAAAAAAGGGTAATGTAAATCAAATTTTCGTTCAACATGCGCTCTAGCATGTGATATCATATGCCGCAAATAGCTGGGCTGAGTTAAATTTGCCGCTAGCCTTCAGAACTGAGGCCGAATACGTTGATAATATGATAAAAATACGTCAAAAGAGATACCAATTAATTTATTTTTTATGCAGGTTGGAGATTATATATTAACTCCCGATATATGTGTTGAACGTAAAAGTCTTTCGGACTTAGTGGGATCCTTAAACTCGGGACGTTTATATCAACAATGTACACAAATGAGTCGTTATTATTCAAAACCAATGCTGTTAATCGAGTTTGATCAGAATAGACCGTTTTCTTGGCAGGTGATTTATTTCTTTATTTTTTTTTTATTTGACGCACTAATAGTTAGTTATTCATTTCAGAACAACTACATGGTTTCAAGTGACGGGAACAGTTTCGATATCCAACAAAAGTTACTGCTTTTAACCATGCACTTTCCAAAATTGAAAATTATTTGGAGTGCAAGTCCTTACGCATCTGCACAGTTATTTGAAGAACTAAAGGTAAATTACTTTTATATGATTAGTGCAGTGTTTTATTTTTTTTTATTTGTTCTTGAACGGTCGGTACAACTGCTTTTTTCGGAATAGAAAAAACTTAAGATATTCCTCCTAGTCATCATTACGGCTCCAGAAAAGACCGGTTACCGTAATTGACCAGAACGATATTCAAACTCGCGATAGTCGAAACCTCTTAAGGTACTCGGTTATCACAGGATTAGTTTCACTAATTGTTATAACTACCACGCCATTACATACGCACATACATTTCGTATCGTTGCTTCAGCCAGTAAGAACGGCGCGCTTCGGGAATATTCGAGTGTTCGCTTTTAGAGTAGCGCGTACGGTATACATATACATCCATCTTTGAGGATAGGAAGTGAAATAGTAAATACTGATTTTATCTGACATTTGCATGTCATCGCGAATGATAGGTGGACTGGATTGGTTGCTATTGGATTGAAGCATTTTGCCAATACTAGCACCATCTTACTTCCTACCCTCTAAAGTGATATGCGCATCTCTCTCTAATGTTGGAGTCAATTTCCTACATAGCTATGGTTATATAGGCGCTATCCATAAGTATACACATCCATTATTGTATACATGATTTAGTTGCCAAATACGGACTGTAAAAAACGTATGTATCTTATTACTGGACGATAGTTTCTCGAGGACAGCGAAAATATTTAATAATATTTTACTCCACTTGCGATGGTGGTTCCTTGAAATTAGTGAGGATGGATAGTAATGAATCAGGGCATTTTCTAGGGCGACTTAAGAACGCATTATAGAAAACGTCGAGATATACAAACTTGGTGCACTTTTGTTAATCTATCTGAAAGTAATTGGTTTAGAAAAGAAATTATGTTTGGTTTGTAAATACAGTTATATTGTGCAGTAGTGATTGATATCAGAATGTTGGAAGTTTTATATAATAAATACGATATTTGCTATCCGAAACCTCCGATCCGGATCCGCTATCCGAAACCTCAAATCTGGTGCAATAATCACTAAGATTTGTTGAAGACCTATGTAATGCAAATTGTTTCGTTGATTTGCTTAATTTTGACCTTCAAAAGTTGTGTTTATGTCTTGTAATTTCCTTGGGTTTTAGGTCTATACAGTAACAAAATTATAGCTTCATTTGTCTTTTTTTTATTTTGCTACGATCGTTTCGTTGTTTACAGTAACAACTTTTTCAAGCAACTATTTCCAAATAACTATAAGACAATAAAATAATTATTTATACAAACTACATAAAGTAGTAGTTTATAGTTCGACACTTTAATTATTTTTTTTTAATTTTCCCACAAGTAAAATATTATAATCCTTACGATCTATAAAGACGGAGTCAAATTTAAAAGTAGAATTAGTGGAATTTAATTAGCAAAGAAACAATCAACGTTTAAAATCATAATAGGATAAGACAAATTATTAGAATAGAGACAATTATTCAACTAACATGTTTAACTTATTAAAATTCATGCGTATTGCTGTGTACTGATTGAATTAAATGAAATAGCAAAATGAAAAACGGAAAAATTAACTCTTTAAACTATAATGAGGAAAAAATAAACTAAAATGTATCTTCTTAAACAAAAATAATAATTGATCTTATATCTATAACGTGTACACGTCAATACATTAACAATTATCACAATCTGAATTCCTTGACGGGCTAAATTTTTACAGAATTAAATTTCAATATCAAATGAATTACAAAATGGCAACAATGATATACAAAAATACGTCTACTCACGTCAATAGTCGAACAAGGAAGTCCTTAACAAAATTTTACAATTGGCCGCTTTACAGTTCGCGATTTTTTGTATTGCGTGCAATACAAATAGCGCATGCGCATTCAATGGATTTCGATCAGATGTGTGCAATCTTATTGGTATTGCACGGAATAGAACGTGTCCTAATATTTCATTGCGCGCAACTTTATTGCACGCAATACAAAAAATTGCGAATTGTAAAGCGGCCTTTAAAAAATCCCTCTCTCAAAATCTTACAACGCAGTCGTATAACAATTCAACGATAGACAAATTAATGAATGGAATTAATTTAAAAAAACTTAACACTTAATTAAATAAATCATACAATTAACTCTTTTAACTAAATTTATACAAAATAAACATAAAATTTGGGAAAAATTCTCGGTAGATTGAACAACAGCTCGAAAGAAACGTACACAAATCAAAATATGCAACTCAAAATGCACTCAGCAAACTTGGGTTGTCTATACCACAGCATCATATACATATTTTATTTCTGGTATATTTTTTTATTCCAATTTTTAAAATGGTAAACAATAGTTTATATATACTGCCGAACATTTTTTTAGCTAATAAGCGGTTTGTGCTTTACATCACTTCAATTTAGGACACACCTTTGATTTTGAAAACATAATAATACTAGAAACCGAAACAAACTACAATAAAAGACTTGACCTATTAAAATTAACTAACAAAATTTCGACATTAGTGTATATAAAATATTGTTTGCCATTTTAAAAATAGTGTATGGAGTAAAAAAATAAACACTAAGTAATATATGTACGTACAAATTGTCAAATGTTAAATGTGTTAATTGAATGTTAAATTCCATTAACTAAATCTGACACTATCCTTGTGGATCCTAAGGATTATAATATTTCACTTGTGGGAAAATAAAATAAAATAATGTAAGTACCGAACTAGAAAAATAAAACTTTCTGTAGTTTGTATAAATATATATAAACATTATTTTCTTACTTTATAGTTATTGGAAATAGTTGCTTGACAAAGTTGTATATTGTAAACAACGAAAACAATCGCAGCAAAGAAAAAATAAAACTTAAATGAAGTTTAACTGTGTTACTGTATCAACCTAAAATCCAAGGAAAGTACAAGACGTAAATGCAAAGTGAATGTGTATGTACATATGTAGTACGTGCACTTACAATGACTTGGTCGATAATTTATATCTTTTCCAGATCCGAATTCGAGTACCGGATAGTGGATCCGGACCTGAATTTTATCGGTTACCAACAGTACTAGTGTAAACACACCTATAAGCACTAAGTAATTGCATTTTACATTAAATTATGCTAAAATACAGGAAAAAAAAACACGGAATTGGGTTTTTTAAAGCATACTTCCGATTATTGTGTACCAATTTTTGTTCTCTGGAGGGTACGTTATAATGTTAAAGATTCTTTTTATTTTGTGAAGAATTATTCCGGGTTGTGTGGTCGAAAATGGAGTTGCTTCCTAACGTTTCGTTCGCAACTGCGGCGGACATCTTCAGCGGCGAGGTCGAAGTTTCCTTGGCGATGGCACAGAATATCTAATAACCAGAATATCATCTTTGCCTGGCGGGAAGGGTTGGCGCAATCTCAACGCGCAGCTTAATCTCCCATTGAATCGGGTGAGAACTTATGGTTCGCTCTTTGCATTAGGCACACGTAGCTGACTTCAACTTAATTTTTATCTGTTAATTTAAATAGTGTTTTCAAGTGCAAGTCCATAAAGTGTGAGAATAATTGAAAAGAAAGTAAAAAATTGTAAAAATAAGCGATATACATTCATTAACGTAAATATGTACCATATTCTCGAATTCACTTCAGTTAGGTCATGTAAGGCACCGAAATCTATCAAGACCATACTGACTCTCGCCCGAACAGTGACGGCAAGTTCACGAAATTTTGCGCACTGAAAAGAGCCGACAGAGAGATGATATTCTGGTTTTAGATATTCTGTGGCGATGGCTCGTCGTTGATTGATACGGCGTCCTGGAGTCGGTGTCTCTTCGTCAGGTGTGGAGGTCGTATCAATGCACCACGAGCCATCATCAAGGAAACTTCGACCTCGCCGCTGAAGATGTTCGCTGCTGTTGTAAACGAAACGTCTTGAAGCAATTCCACTGGACCACGGCTCTTCACATAAGACACCGGCCGTGGAAGCCTTCGCAGTACTGTCTTTTTATTTTAAATATAATATACATTCTAAAATTGTTGCAACATATTTTATTGAAAAATTGAAATATACTTATTTCTTACTTATATTTGCGATTTATATGACAATTTTAGTAAAATAGTCCAAAGTATCTAGGATAGATAATGTTTTAATTTCAAATCTAATCGCCCAAATTCAAAGTATCGGGTATTAAGGTATTGAAACTTTGAAACCATTAAATCTGCTTTAATAATGGAACAATATTGGATCAGCAGTCACTTTTAGTAACAGGCGTTATTATCCCTTCGGCTTTCATTCTTGGTGATTCCGTCCCTACCTTGTTAAATTCAAAGTATCGATACCCTTCATTAATGTTTTTCCTGATAGCGAGTATTGATCCAATTTATTACTACAATGACATTCACACATTTATGATAGCATAATAGAGAGCAGCCCAACATGGAATATGCTACTGCCATTGGAAGTGAAGAAGATCTGGACATCTTACAAAGGAAATACAATACAAGTATATATGATTTTATACAGAAGCTGCCTGGCATAAAATCCAAAAACATGACACATTTTTAAGAAAAGTGAAAAATTTAGATAAGGCGTTGAATATGACTGAGGTATATAGAATATTTTATTTAACAATAATCCCGTGATATTTATTTTAAAATGTAATTGTTATTTTAGGAAGAATTAAAAGAAGTACTGGGCAATAGTGTTGATGCAAAGTCCCTTCATTCAATTTTACATGTGGCATGCATGCCAAAAGAAAACATTGAAATGAATGTCAAACAAAAACTCCAAAAAAATAATCCTAAACACTAACGGCTACATACAACTGTGATTTATTCATAGATGGATCAATCTTACAATCATCTGATGTTCAAAGTAAAAATCCCTGGATCTGAAATCTACAATAGTAAATAGTGCTATAAATTAACGACTGTGTGTATGATATGAAAACTGAATCTTTAATGATATGCTCGAATAATTGTATTTCTGATTCTAAATAAAGTATACAATTCCAATGATATAGTAACCTATTTCTGGTTTGTTTTAACGCTTAATGTTTAAAGAAAATGGGAATCATTGTACATGGGCAGATCCATTTGTGCAAGGAAGTTCTTCTTCTTGGATGTGACCTTGAAATTGAAATGAACATCGATTTAATCTACATAAGATGCCTGAACCAAGTTTTTTTGCTAATGCTGTATCGTGTACCCACTAAACAAAAGTCGGTAACAGAAATGTAACATTATTAACTTTGAAACTTCGAGTGTAACGTGCAGAAACATTTTTGTTTATCGTACAGAACATGCGACATGTCCGCTCTCAGAAGCGTCTCAAAAGAAAACATTGCGTTTAATACGTTTCAGAAACGTAACTGTTAAATTTTTAAGAAACGTTAATCATTAAACATTTTTGTTACCATAGGATAAGGTGGTTGTAAGCCATTTTGCCATTATGAAATCTAAGTATACCATTTTCTGTAATTGCAGATTAAGAAAATCGTATACACTTCATAATGGGCAAAAATGGACTTATGACATTTTCCCCTGTGGTACAGAATTGTAAGTAGTAGTGTATTGTAGGTTATAACAAACGGAAATTGGATTTGTATTAAAAAGTCTATATTATATTTTTTGTTACGACTTATTTTTGGCTTAACTGTACTATCTAGTATACTGCAAATAAGTTGCCTAAGCCATATCTTTATGGTATACTCAAAAATTATCTCCAACCAGTGGCGGTTTTTCTACAGGAGCACATGAGCACGTGAACCCCTAAACAAATCGTCGATTACAAACTAATAAAATCTATTACTCGATCTTAATATATTTCGTGAAATATAACGCACGCGAAACGAATAAACGACGCGACGTTCCTTTCTATACATATGTATGTACATCGCGAACAAGCGATAGACGATGGAGCACGTGCGCCGAGTAGGCGGAACTACGTTGATTGTATCCAATGGCTAGCCGCATAAAGGACGTAGCGGAGGTGGGGAGGGATACGGCAGATTCCATATGAACGGTGCACAAATTGAGTGTGCTCCTGTGCTCGCTTTCGTTGCGTTCTCGGGGTCACGTTAACAAATCGATCGACATCAACGTTCAGATATCGTGTTTTCCGGATAAACTATAGTTTATATGTTTTGTTTATGAATGACTCACCGTTCACAGGTCGTAACTACCATAAGAACTAATACTGTTTGTTGGTGACAGTTTTATAATGAAACCAAGGGTACGTAATTATTTTAATTTGTTAAATAACATACTGCTGTAGTTTTTTATTAAAAAAACAATTATCTGAATAAATTTCTTATTTAATGTTATTTTCATTTGAAAGTTGTTTTGATATTTTAGGATAACGGTGTATTTCTTTATACTTTAAGTTTTAACAGAATTTTCGTGACCATATATAACATTATATATTATTTATTTCACTATTGCTATATTTTTCCGTATTGGACGGATTTGTTTCCAGGTTTTTTGTTTGTTTTCTGGCTCTCTGCTTCGTACGTGCGAGCGAGAGAGCCAGTGTAATAGATATCGGGGTGGCTCACATGTGTTGTTTTCTTTTGCTTGGAATTTGAAAATTTTAATATATTAATCTATTAATTTGTTGCTGATATTAAGCCAGTGCTCAATGTTTAATCACGCTCGTGCAGTTTAGATGAGTAATTAATACAGGTTTGTATTAAATTTAATTTTATATTTTAGTTTTAGGTATAAGATTTTCAAAGAATTGAAGATAATAAAAGTTGATATAATTAACACAATAATCATGGTTGTAACAATTTAAATACTTAGTTAATTTATAAATATCTTAAATTTAACTTTGTAAAAAAAAGGAAATTGGACAATATATTTGTTAAAAAAAACTATCTATTTTATTTAAAACACTGATTTAAATTTTTGTTTGAGAAACTCGTAAATCTTTAACTGTTCCCAAAAAAATTACGTTTCCCTCAAAGATACAAATAATAATTGATTTCTTTTTAGAAAAACAAAAATAAATTGGCAACAGCGCAGCCGCAGTTAAAAACTACGCCACATCGTTAAATCCCTCTGCAAAAAGCCGACAAAGCAAAGCCGTTCATTTACGTTTCTTGTTTACTGGGTTGCCAAGAAATATTAAAAAAGCGGGGGAGGGGGGCGCACTAATTCCAACTTGTTTATATTAATGTGACGTCACGGTCTGTTGGGGAATCCAAACCACCAGGCGACACTGAATGCAAAATCACGTATTTCTGATTTTTAAATAGAGGTAAGGTTATTCTTAAACCGAGTAAAACTGATATGACAGATCCAAGGAGTTATAGGTGTACTAGACAATTGTCGGTGATCGGAAAGGCATTAGATCATTAGATAGCTTGATTATAAATAGAATAGATTTTGTATGCGATTACAAAATGCTATGAATGTAGAGCAATATGGATTTAGCAGGGATATACCCACACAGCACACTTAGTCCGACAAATATCCAGTAGATGTATCAATCACCAAAACATGTCCATATCCATTACAGATGTTGGATATATATCCATGGAATATTCGTTTTGAAGTTATCATAATTGTTAAACATAACATACATAAAACTAATAAACATATTTATGGCAATTTTAACATAAAAATTAATACTCAATAGCAGCAATTTGCTTTTTTTGAAGTTATTGATAAGTACATTAACTTTGTAGCAGATATCTTGTGGAGATCTATTCGATGACCATTTGAACAAGATCGAAAATCGCCGAGCCAAACGGAATGTATGTTGCGCTTAAATTCATCGTATGTCGTCAGTCGGTAAAAAGGTTAAAAACGACCATTGCTGAATGTGCTGCATCAATCTATCTGTTGTTACGTTGGTTTGCGCATACGTTTTGTGTATATTACAGTATAGGTAAGTCTCACTCACATAATAGGCGTATTCTTTCGTGGTGAATAAAGTGAACTAACTGAAAGTAATATAACTACCTGAATGTGAACAGTTTTTTGCTTTCAGTTTTGTCAAGCAAAAGAATGCGATTATTGAACCAACTAACCGTAGAATTTCTTTGTGCTTGAGGGGTAAGAGGATTTCTAAATGTAATCGCTTCAGTTGCCAGAGTGGGGAGACTGAACATGCACGAAAGAACGTCAAATTACGTGAACGAATTGAATATCGTTCACTTCGATCAGTTTGTTTATCACGAAAGAATACACTTAATATTGTCTTTCTTTATAACATTTAAAACGTTAGTCATAATTCATAATAACTGAATAAGAAGTTAGGCATACAT
Source organism: Protaetia brevitarsis (assembly GCA_004143645.1). Taxonomy (NCBI): domain Eukaryota; kingdom Metazoa; phylum Arthropoda; class Insecta; order Coleoptera; family Scarabaeidae; genus Protaetia; species Protaetia brevitarsis. The sequence continues at coordinate 2,859,796 of RXPK01000263.1, read as the reverse complement.
GAATAACTGTGTTACTTTGCGTGTAAAGTCTTGTGTAGTTTGTGTGATTTTTAGAAGCATTTCTGAACCCCTAATAATATTGATTATTAAAATCTAAGATGACGCTTCTAATCTTAATTATCCACATTATTGGATTACTTATGAATAGGGACTTGCAGGAAAATTAAAAAAAAATTGTATTAATTATAGTTTATATTTGAACATAATTGATTATTTTTAGATTACCTCAAGATTACCACATAGTAGGTATAACAAGCTGCCAGTGGTTTATTTCTCTTTACAGGAAGTCAAGAGAAGGAACAGGAGTTAAGTAGATTAAGAATAGTTTGTGATAATTTGTTGTTTGTAAACTTGTTAAAATATATACCTTCACTTATGAACTATTTATTGTACTATTATACCAGTTTTCTTTCCTTTAAAAGCTCTCGGAAGACGTGTTTACCAATGGACACTGTTCTGAAAGTATTTTATGTTAAACATGTAATACATCTAAGGTAATTGATATGCTATGTATTATGTATTACATCTGATGGAAGTCTTATCTATGTTACTGTCTCTTATGTCTCCAAATGTCCGTCTGTTGGATACCCAAATAGTACATGTAATGGATATATGCTATACATCCAGTGGATATGTTATATGTAATTTAATATTCGTTGTTTTGTGATTATGCTATTAAAAAGAAAATAGAAACATAAACAAAATAATTTTTCATAATTATTATTAAATGATATTTTTAATAACTATTATCAATATTTTGTGTAAATCCACTTTTAAGTAAGAGCAACAATATTACATCCTAAAAGTCCCCGACCACTCCATCTTTTTGGTAATAATTGGGTAGCAATATATCTTTCACCTCTTTTCAATTTTATATTTAAGTAGTGACCTTCTGAATGTTTTACTATGTTGCTAATATCAACTATATTGGTAAAATTTGTGGCATTAAGCGAACCAAATTCAACAATTAAATCATCTGTTTCCAATCCCTAAAATTAAAATAGAAAAAAAAAGTATAAATACCAGTCCTATCTACTAACAGCATATGCTGCCGGTGATCCATCTGTAACAATTGTTATTTTAGCAAATGGCACTTGATACTGCTGTAATAAACCTATAGAAGTATTTGCATTGGCATTTGCCTTAATTTCTGACATATTTGGTGAAGAACTGTAGTACATAGGCAGTCCTGCTTCAATTTGTTTCATGATATTTTTGTGATCATTCTGCAAACCTGTTCTTGTTATGAAGTTATTGTATTTATTAAAATTCTATAAACTCACATATTATTTTCTGTCTAGCATGTCGTACTTGATAAATGTCAATATTATTTAATGGGAAACCTTCGGCATCCACTAGAGGCTCGGTCATTCCAATACCATTCTAAAATTGAATAGTGGTTTTTTTCAGTTCATTATAAGAACTAATTCAACTGCACCTTTGTTAAAATACTTGTAAGTTGTTTAATTTCATCCTCAATTTTATCATTTCTGTGTCGCATTATTGGTAAACATTTTCTCTGTATTGATCATATTAATTTCTTCACTCAAGGATAGTGCGTATAGTTTACATATAACAAGGTATTTATTGATCGTGAACACAATTTTTTTAGTATTTGTGTGGTTTAAAATCATGGATACTAAACAAAATTATTGAGTAGATGTTAGAGAAATAGTCAGTTAACCTAGCGTTTGTTCTGGTCGAACTAAATTACGAGCGGGAAATTTGACCTACTGACAACCACTCAAAATTTTAGATACACTAAAAGATGAAGAAATGCGACTAATGATAGAAATCTATGTGTAAGCCCGTCCATAGAATTGTTGAAAGAATGTAATCAGGTATTATGGATGCTTATAGACTTACAGACAATCATACAGGGGCTACAGATATGCACAGAATCTTATCATTAATGTGCAAAACTGTATAATATGTTATTGTAGTTGTACAAATTACAATTTTGCTCAACTAGGCGTGATTAGGCGTCTTTACTTATACTTACTAGAGCGCTGTTCTTATCAATCAAATATGCCTATCAGCTTCACACATTTTTAAGTTTTTTTATTTTTTTTACTTCTTTATGAGGATGCTTACCTAAAGGCCGTTTTACACCTAGCTATTTATACTATATTCATATTAGTTTATATTTTATCTTATTTTCTTTTAATTGTCCTTTGCTATCTATTTTACACCATTTTACACCTAGCTATTTATTGCGCAATTTAAAATTGTTACGTGTATAACACGTATTTAATCCGTGTTATACACGTAACAATTTTAAATTGCGCAATAAATAGCTAGGTGTAAAATGGCGATAACAAAGGATAATTAAAGAAAATAAGATAAAATATGCGGGCGTCATTTCATTCATTCATTAAAGTTAGGGTGGGCACTTAATGTCCGGGCACTTGAGCTAGGTGCTCATTGTACCATCCCTATTAATTCTTTATTTCACTCGAGTAGCTTGGTGTCTCTCTTATAAAGCACAGTTTCTTGCCAGAGGGAACTTGAGAACCTTCGTGGGCTCCATAGATCTCTCCCGATTATATTTCTGCCTACGTACTTCCATTCGTCACATGGTGCAGATTACATGTATAACTCGTTCTCCTGTGAGTTCGCATCTTCTGCACGCACGGTTCGCTTACTCGGCCTGTGTTGTATAGATGCTTTTTCAAGGGACAGTGTTCCAATTACCAACGCACCAGATCGGTTTTATTCTTTTCTGCGCCGAGTAGGATATCAGAGAAACTAGTTTCCATCCCCTATTAGGCTTTGGATAGAGTTGACTTCAGTGACCTCAATTTCTTGTAGCTTTCTTTATCTAACAGGTCCAGATCTTTCTTCTTGCGAATCTTCAAATTCTCACCACGGGCTCTGGGACCCATGAGTGTTCTCTGGAGCTTCCTTGGCTAGTTCGACTAGGGTATCTATGTTTGCCGGCTTAGCGGTTTATGGCTTGAACCCTTGTCTTCAATTGCTACAGGCGCTTTCAACCGTGGAAATTTTGTGTGCTTGCGACCACTCTGTGTGTGTTACCAGCGGTCTCGGCGGAAAATAAAGGCTCAAAAGTGCGTGAGTCCATGAGCTGGGGGGGATCGTCAGGTACCGGCAGCGAAAATGCAGATCGGGAGGTGAGTATCGTCTCTCACGGTTTTGTCAGGCTTCTACTTCTTTCTCCTCCTTTCTTGTTACAAGTTGTACGATTTTGGGTGAAACCAATAGCGTATATAGTATAACTCGTTATTTTTTTTTCATTGTTATATACCGCCAGGCTGTCAAGTGATTTCGCCTCTTATGCTTGAGGCTGGTTCTGATTTTTTTTTTTTTTTTATATATATATATTTTTAGAATTATCCTTCGGAACAACGCATATGCAACAAGAATGCGTTGCACAATGCAAAGTTATAATATCTATACAAATTAAACGCACGTAAATGCTTAGTCAAATAAAATGAAATGATAAGAGTGTCATTATTTTTTTTTTTTTTTTTTTTTTTTATTGTTGGCTATCCTTTGCATGTGCAGAAAGTGATAAAGTAAATGTAACACGGAGACCAAAACAGATAAGTAAAGTTAAAAAATGAATAATAGTGGGTGTATAGGCCCGGTATAATAAAAATATAAAATGATCGTTTAAAAGGATGTAAAAGGCCCTGGGGGGTGTAAATGAATAAGTTAAATGTGTAAATAAGTTAAATAAATATATAATCAGACATATACAACATTTAGTGTACAGTCTTTGTCAAAAGGATTGTGATGTTATTTATCTCAGCGTCACGGTATTGGGCAAGCGTCTGACAGACACCCTGGGAGAGTGTCGGTCCTGCGGGTCAACTACATCTTTAATAAGGGGATTATCTAGCAGGGCCGCCCTCTCCCAGGTACCCCGAGCCAATGCCGCCAGGAATGACTCCAGCGACTCGACCCCCAGGTTACGTCGCAACTGGGTATTTCTAACAAAACCACGGAGCCGCCGTTCATCGTCCTCAGCATCCGACTCTGGAGAGGCCTCAAGGGCCCCCAAGAATGACAACGGAAGATACGAGGACCACGCCAGAGCCCCTAACGGTAAGTTGTGGTCTTAAACAATGTCTTATAAATTACAACTTTCGACCGGAGGTCGAGCCTACTGGAGCTCGCAAGCAAAGGTAACAAAGATTCCTGGCGGATAAAAATTTGCTTTGATATGTTTTAATGTGGGTCGCGAATAGTCAGACGCCCGTCCATATGAAGCCCGAGGTCTTTCACCTCAGGCCCCAGGGCAGTCTCCTCTCCGTTGACGCTGATAAAGTCCGCTGGCGGCCCGTCCTTTTAGTAAACCTCAACCGCCACGGACTTGCTTTCGTAAATGGATAATCTCCATTTGGTAGCCCAGTCCTGCGAGGCCGTCACCGCCCTCTGAGAAAACGGCGGAAGGACCATGGGCCTCGCTCCTGCCGGCCGAATAAACGGCACGTGTCATCCGCGTAGGAGGCCACTGCCGTACCTGACTCAGCTGGCATGTCCGACATGTAAATCAAACAAACTCAGGACCAGAAGGGAGCCTTCCGGCACCCCAAGCAACTGGGACTGCTCATCAGACAGGTGACCCTCCAGTCTCACGGAGGGGACCTGGTCGCTTAAATAACTTAATAATTGATTAATAGAATTAAAATATTATCATTTTGTATAAGCCTTCATGCCAAACCTGTCCGAACCTCTGCTTATATCCAAGAAACCGCCCAACAGTATCCCGGCTCTCCGAGCGCATCCCCAAAGGCTTCAGTCCAGCCTCAGAGCTGGAATCCGTGCAGTAGCCCGCACGGAATCCGAACTGCGCCCGAGGCAAGACTCCCAGGTCTTCGGTTTCATGCCTGAGATATTTTAAAAGTTACCGATTCGATGATCTTTGATACGCTCGAGAAGGAGACTGATCGGGCGATAGTTTCTGGGGAAAGCTTTGCGTTCTTGCCAGTTTTGGAATTACAACCACACCGCGGCCTTCCAGCACGCGGGGAAGTGAGCGGTGCTGAGCACATCGCTCGCGATCGACGAGAGGCCCTTGGATCACCGAGGGAGGAAAGCGCCCTATCATCTCGTTAGTGATGTCATCGAGACCCGGCGCCTTCCCCCTCTTCAGCGATTTTATGATGTTGCGATCTCCCTCCTCCCCGACGTAAATGGGTCGGAAGGGGGATGCCTGTCGAGCTAGCCCATGATCCGGCCTACCTCTTCTTCAGGTCCTCATGCGTCTCTTGTCATCGATGGCTGCGTCCCGAGCTTCGTCGGAACACTTCGCCTAGGTACTCGGCGTGACCCTCAGCTTTTTCAGCGGCCCCGTAAACGAGGCCGCCCGCTCCGTGTAGGGGTTCTACTCGGTCTTCCCCCCTCCTTCTGAGGGTTCTTGGCAACCCTCCAGAGGGAGTTGTCCTTTCGTGGACAGAGAGCAAAGCTTCTCTGCCCACGAATCTTGGGCAAAATCCGCTAGGCCGCGCCTAACGGCTCTAATCCAGCTCATTGGCGGCGGCCCTTGGTCGCGTGGACAGCAGGTCACTCCAGCTCTTGCTGACCGCCCTTCGTTTTTCAGTGATAAGGTGCCTCAAGTGCGCTGGGTATCCAACCTGACGTCCGGCTCTTCAGGAACCCTGAAAGTAGCCCTCGCGTGACAGTCTTTGATGACTCGGAGGAGTCTCATCAACTTCGACGTCGACGGCCTCAGAGGTGGACAGAGAGACCGAAGGGGCGTCATAACCGCCTTGAGCAGTCATGAAAAGGCGCCCCAGCTGGTTCTCGTCCTTGGAGGCGGGCCCGACGGCGGCCCCGACCCCCCAGTTCGATAAGAATGGGGTTGTGGTCCGAAGACAAGTCCCCAAGCTACGGACAGACAGCGTCCCACGGTGATTAACCGTGAGAGCGATGTCCAGGATGTCCGGTCCTGGTGCCAATACGAAAATAAGTGGGCTCTCCAGGAGAGTGGACTTGCTAGTCGTTCTCCTGGAGAAGCCGGTGAAGATGTCAACTCAAACGAGTTTTTTAGCTGACTGCACCCCAAAGGGGGTGCTTAGCATTTAAATCACCGGCTACCAAGACCGGATCATCGCCAGCTCCGAGCATAAGGGAGGATAATCTTCGGACGAAAAAGCCCTTGAGGGGGGGGCATAGACCGAGACAATGCGACAAGGCGCATGCCCGGGAAACGAGACAAATAGCCGCGGTCGCCTCCAAGGACGCCAGCGTGGGTAGCAGGCCAGGTGGAGTGCCTGATGACCGCCTTAATAGCCAGCGCAGTCCACCCCTCGCTCCTGTAGTACGGTCGTTGCGGTACACGGTAAAGCCCGGGATCTTAAAACGATCTCCGGGCTTTCAGCCATGTCTCGCTCAGGAGTAGAGATGTCTATCTCCGATACCTGTCCAGGGCTCAGCGACTCGAAGTTTTTTTCCTTCACCCCGCAAGCGGTTGAATGCCAAGATGTTTCGCCGATGTTATGGGTTGTGAGCCATCATCGGCAGCTGGCTTGGGAAAATCTCTTTAAGTTGTACCACACCTCACCCAGCGACTGAGCAAGGAGTTGTAGGGTGCAAAATCGTTGTAAAGTTCGGAACCACCTCCGCCCTTAGTTGGATGGAGGGAGTACGCTCGTTGGTTTAGACTGAGGGGTGGGCAACGCGCGGCTCGGGTCAAGAGGTGACCCTTCGCCCGGCTGAGAGGATCCCGCTCGCGGAGTGGAAGGGATGAGAGTTTGCTGCCACGCTCGCGTAGGGCAGCGCAGGGCTCCTGACATTAGACGCCCTCCAGAAGGGGTGGCGTCCGAGCGTATAGGGGTCGGCCTTGGACGAGGGAACTGGGGCACCCCTATAACTGCCGGGGTGAGGACCGCCGCAGTTAGCCGCACGACAGGCGGTTCACCCTTCGGCTTCGGGCAATCCGCGGCCCAATGAGCCTCGCCGCATCGCACACACTTTCGTTAGGCGGTGCACCGGGTCTGGGAGTGTCCAAACCTCTGGCACCGGAAACATTGACAAGGTAGGGCGCGACCCAGAGCTTCGACCGAACTCAAGGCGACACCATCTCCTTGAGGTTATGACGCCGTTTGTCCGTGGTAATCTGACGATTACCATGGCATGGGCTCCGTCCTGTCCCTTCTTAATAGCTAGTTGGAACGGCTATTTACAATTGCCATTTATATCCCCGACGTCCGGCTCCCAAATCAGAGACACTCGTGTAGTTCGTGCCAATGATTGAGGGATTGTTGCCAGCCTCTATCTAGTTTTGACCTAGTTAGGGGTTCGAGACGCTTAATGACAGCCTGGCCGTCAGTCATTATATTAATTCCTCCTCATGTAAGCCCCCTTTTGCAATCATTTGCACAGGCTGCAAGTGTGTTTGTATCTATTTTATTTAGTAAAATGTGTTTATAACATACTCGCTACATATTGGATATTAACACTTATAGTAATAGTTTACATTACACTTGAAGCATATAGCATTCATGGCCATGGCGGCAACATGGCCAACACTGCCTGCCAACCTACAGCTACATCTCCCTTATCTTTATTAATTTTAAATTTTCCCTTTACGCTTATACAATATACATACCTAACTTACATATGACAAATATATTATTTTTTTTTGAATATATATATTCGCTTCAATATCTTGGTTTCTTTAACAGTCCTTTGTGTTTTTTCTCTTTTCTTGTCTGTCCTCATTACTTCTTCTTTTTTAGGTGTTTGTCAATGTCTTCCTGTTCAAGGTCTCCTACTATTTAATGCGGGCAAGTGGTTGTAGACCTTCTATTCTCTTACATCCTTTTCGGTCAAAACTTTATAAGATCTAGGTTCCCTCTGCTTTCCTTATCACTTCCTTCCTTCTTTTGATCGTCACCATACTCGTTGTCCTTTGTACAGTTTTGCATGTTTATTACTTCTGTGTCTCTTAGTCGAAGTCCTTCTTTTGTCTGTGTTTTTCGCTGTAATCTTTCTTTTGCTGTTTTAATGAATTCACTTGAGTCGGCTTAGTTTATTTCTTGAATAAGTAATAGATCCCTTAGATTCCGCCCCATGAGTAATTGTGCTGGCGTAATCAATATCCAACGGTGTATTTCTATACGCTAGTAAAACTAGGTTACATCTTCAAGATTTTTTATAATGTTTTTTACTATTAACGGCACTTTCCGCTTGACATTCGACGGGGATGGGTGGACTACTGCTAACCGCATTTTGTTTGTATTCTGAGCGAATTTCTGATTCGACGCTGTTAAAATTGCGCGTCCATTATCACTTTTAACCGCATCCGGGGATTCATATTCTTCAAATATTTTTTTAATTCTTTTATAATCTTACCTTAGCCTTACTGAAGTTTATGTAATTTTACACTCAAGGAATTTGCTGAATAGTCTTGGATTACTAAATATACTTCATCTTATACTCATATAAATCGCAGCTATTGGCTTTCAATGGCAATGCATACTTCTGGTCTGTAGTAGTGGTCCGAGGGTATTTGTTGTTAAAAGCAGGTTTTCGCAGTTATATGAGGTTTCATTTGATGATTCATTCTTGGCCACCACACTGTCTGTCTTGCTCTTCTTTTTACCTTCCTATTTACTTCCTTGTGTCCCAAAGATTTGCATTTAGGAGTATTCTTTTCTCATACTTGTAGTATTATATTGTCCGGTCTTCAAAACATAATATTTTTCGATTACATTAAAAATATCTTGGATTTGTAAAATGTTGATGTCATATATTGAACATTTTTGTTTGTCAGGCCATCCATGGATCACATATTTCTTTACTTCCTTAATGGTTGTATCCTTCTCCTTTCTTTAAGTATCTCTTCCATTTATTGTTTAATAATTTTGTAAGATTCATTTATTAACATGTATATATAGGTATCACTATTTTCAAATAATACACTGTCAGTTTTCACATATTGAACAATGGTGCTGCTTGAATAAAGCATCGGGTGTATAAAACTTGGCCAGCACAACTGTATATCATAATAAATTGGATTAATCGATTCTCA
>RXPK01000263.1:2801370-2850395 GCA_004143645.1 Protaetia brevitarsis | reverse complement strand
CAACACTGACAGCTTTCTTCAGGATAACTGAACTGATTCTCCATGGTCCGACATTCTTCTTATATACGCCCCTGGTGCATCCAACCGTGAAGTTTTCCGCTCCATTGACCGTGACGGTTCGTAGTAGGCTCTTCCACGTGTTGCTAAGGTGGTACCCACTTCTTCTGTTAACGGTTTTATCTTCTCTATTCTCTATGGCTTCCCTGATGAGTCTTTTTCCGTAGTTCTTGGTGGTAGTTTTACTTTTACATTCTTGACAATCCATTTTGTGTCGCGGTGTCGTGGCATGTGTTCTGCCACCGCTGATTGATCCTCGGCCTTCTTAATCATTGCGTCCTCTCATGTTCTTTTTTTCTTATGTCGATGGCTCTTCCTGTTTGTCCGACGCACTGTCCGCATTGGCATGTTATCTTGTAGATATACCTTCTGTGCGCCCCTTGGGTATCCTTTCTTTTGCGGTCGGTAGATACTGCTGGATCGACGGTTGCAGTCCGAAGCGTACTTGTAACGACGTTTCTTCAAATTCGGCCTACTTTTTCGGTGACTCCTGCTATGTAAGGTAACACGCCATCCTCTTCGTGGTTCTGTAGTTGTCTCCAGTGTAGTCGTTCTTCTTAGTGGCTCTCCTTATGCTGATGTCAGTGTAAACCATTCTCTTTAGTGCTTCCCCCTCCAAATGTATCTTTTCACTGGTAAAGATGTTGTTCGTCACTGATGGTTTTCGGCTCTGGATAGCAAAGTTTGTATTAATGTCTTTCTTCTTGCATCGGATGATGGTGAGATCTTGCATGCAGATATCTATCGGTGTGCGTCTTCTTTCTAAATAACTGCGTGCTGTAGCTTCCCTCTTTTGTTTTCCTGAACCATAACATCCAGGAAAGGGAGATTTCCATTTTGTTCTTTCTCCATGGTAACTTTATGGCTGGGTGCTGCGAGTTTATGTGTTCCAAGAACTGTTGTAGTTTTTCTTCTCCGTGTTCAGCGATATGAAACCAAGTGTTGGCTGCGATAATGTCGACGATACTTTTGTAATAATGGCAACACGGAGAAGAAAAACTACAACAGTTCTTGGAACACCATACTCACAGCACCAGCATCAAGTTTACCATGGAGAAAGAACAAAATAGAATCTCCCTTCCCTGGATGTTATGGTCAAGAAAACAAAGAGGGAATGCTTACAGCACGCAGTATTTAGAAAGAAGACGCACACCGATAGATATCTGCATGCAAGATCTCACAATCATCCGATGCAGAAGAAGACGTTAATTACAAACTTTACTATCCAGAGCCGAAACCATCAGTGACGAACAACATCTTACCCAGTGAAAAGATACATTTGGAGGAAGCACTAAAGAAGAATGGTTACACTGACATCGACATAAGGAGAGCCACTAAGAAAAGACGACATGAGAACTACAGAACGAAGAGGGATGGCGTGTTTACCTTACATAGCAGGAGTCACCGAAAAAGTAGGCCGAATTTTGAAGAAACGAACGTACAGTACGCTCGGACTGGCAACGTCGATCCAGCAGTAATCTACCGACCGCAAAGATAAGATCCCAGGGGCGCACAGAAGGTATCTACAAGATAACCATGCAAATGCGGACAGTGCTACGTCGGACAAACAGGAAGAGCCATCGACATAGAATAAAGAACACTGAGAGGGACGCAAGATTAAGAAGGACCGAGCAATCAGCCGGTGGCAGAACACATGCACGAACCCGGACACAAAAATGGATTTCAAAAGAATGTAAAAGTCATAACTACCACCAAGAACTACGGAAAAAGACTCATCAGGGAAGCCATAGAAATAGAGAAGAATAAACCGTTAACAGAGAAGAAGGGTACCACTTAGCAACACGTGGAAGAGCCTACTACGAACGTCACGGTCAATGGAGCGGAAACTACACGGTTGGATGCACCAGGGGCGTATATAAGAAGAATGTCGGACCATGGAGAATCAGTTTCAGTTATCCTGAAGAAGCTGTCAGTATGAACAGCGAAACGTCGAGCGAAAGTTTTGACACACGCGCGAAACCGCAAGAAGCTGTTAGTTATAGTTCACCGGCCGTGAAGCCTACGCAGTGATTCTCAATTATATAATAATAAATCTATCCAGTTACGTAAATTACGAGAAAAGTGTAATAGATTTGGAAGTGATCTGAACCCCTATATAACGCAGTAAGAAAAAAATCGGTTTCTAAAATAAACGTTGTGTCGACGTATAAACTAGTGTTAATATAATAACTTTTTAGGAATTAAAGCGGAAAAAGCGGGTGATTCTCTAACTAGCATGAATTGTGGTCAAAAATAAAAATCAAAAGGAAGCGAAAACATACCTTGCTGGATTGTTCACAAAATGAAGCTTTGATACTGCAGATGGTCAACTGTCAGAAAATTCATGAAAAAAAACTGTATGTAGAGGCAAATACCAAAATAGGTGACGATAAATTGGTTTGCACTAATTGTTACTCGTGTGTAAGATTAAATCTATTAGTGTGAAGTTGATTGATAAATATTTGCATATTATGGAAAATGAGGGTGCAGGCTGTTTATATCAATTTAGCAGTGTTCTTCATGGCAATATGCACATTCCTATTTTCCAAATTTGTATAAAATAATGTTTATTACATGGGTAGTATAAGCACATTATTTATGCAACGAACAGTTAAAACAAGAAGCCTGATTTGTTGTCGACACCTTTGATGAGTTATCTTCAAAAAATAACTTGTAGCGCATTATTTTAGCACCAGAAGCTATCTTCTTTACACCAACCATAAGGAATGTGAGTCAAGAGGGAAGTATAATCTCGACTCAAAATGGCCGTAATGTCATCTGCTGCCATTTGCTTCATTGTACGTACAAATGAGGAATTTAAATCATTACTGTTAGTATTAAAGAATAATACAGCCAGAAACAAAATAACAAAAAATTGCATCACAAGCGCAGTAGAATTAATTCAAGGATAATGTTTAATTATTATCGATTACTCTCAACGGCAGTCGAGATCAACAGCAGAATAACTGCAGTGGTGCCCTCCCTATAAGTTGGCAGTACTGTCAGAATACCAAAGTCGTGCCCGCGAATCAGTTAAACATGACAAGTGTCGCTTATTGTCTTATCTGTTTGGGTTGTTTATCTACTTATTTTAATATTTACTATTTAACATTTGTATATTGTACATTGCTTTTCTAAATAGTAAACTAAATGATATAAAGGTGTCATAAATTAATTATGCATTGCAAAAATACTGAATTGGTAAAATTGCGCTACTGAGATGGCGGCAGAAACACTGCCGAAACATCGGGTAAACACAATCCAAGACGATATTGTTACATACATATTGTTTTTTTATTAATAAGCTAGTGTCCAGCAATTATTCAGTATTGAGATAAACAACCATTTTCGTAGTTGCCATTTTACGTCTGCCACAAATTAATCTTTATTAGAAAAATTAGTTGTGATTGAAAATGCATCCTTTTACAATCATTGAATTAGCAGACATGCATCTTGCCTTTGGATCAGCTTTTTTCGGTAATGCTAATGAAGCAAGGCGAATTTATGCGAAGGGGCATCCTCAGCGTCACATTTCCTGTTACACACCATTTTTAAGATTGAATCATCGTATTCAAGATACTAGTGAATTCCAAGTAAAGAAAAGTGATTCGAGAGCCAATCATACTATCCTGATTTGACTACAGATCGTAGTTGTCCTTCGGGTGTGACACAATAATAGTTTTTCCGTCCCTGCCTGACTACAGACTGCAGTCGCGCTACGGGCGTGACATAGCATAAATTCTGCAATAATTAGCAAATAACCCGGAAAAAAAAGTACTCGCGTCAATGCCATATAGGTGTATACAAGTCACACATCTATCCGGAGGGTATTGCACACATAGTAGTCATATTTGGAGCAAAAATCCTCACACCATTTACAGGTTACATTATCAATGGAAGATTTCTGTTAATATTTGGACTGGGATTGTTGTGGGACTATATTTACTGCCTGCACGGTTAGATAGTCATGTGTGTATAGCATACTACTGGAACATACTTTACCAGAATAGCTTGAAAATTTCCCACTTAATATTGGTTTATGAGATACCAGTTAATACAGAAGAAGAGTTACTGGTTCTAATTATTCTAGCGTTTGATGGTATTCGTGAAGAATTTCCTGAGCTATTTCGAAGAAACCGGCATTCGATTGCAAATCGTTAAAACTTGTGTTTCGGAAATGGTGGTCATTTGGTGGGGGTAATAAAATGCTCCTTTTACTTAACTTTCCCGTGTTGTAATTGAGATTATTATTAAAAATTTTTAGTTTATCTTGATACCGAGAAACTTTCAGACACTAGTTTATTAATAAAAAATGCTTATTTCAGCGTCCTCTATCATTTCCGAAAATTAAGAATAGTTATACTGCGACACCTTGCACGTACTCCTTGGCTTCATCAAGTTTGTCCGAATGCTAAAATAACGATCGTATTAATCTGACCACATTTTTCGTATACATCTAATGAGGTTATGTCTATATAAGTAGTATAAAAAAAGAGGTATGTTTAAATATACGACGTATGAAGTACAAACTCGCCAAAAGAAAATTCTTCCTAATGATAGATTAGGAAAAAAAGAGATAATAAAAAATTAAGTACCAAAATTATTTAGTCCGGGCCTGATTTATGTATCTATAGTATTTTTCTTTTGTTTTTATTATATCGAGACCCAGATGCTCGATAATGAAATATTCCGCATGTAGGAAAAATCGGGACACCAGCAATCCCCAATTCCAAAATTTCTTGGGTTGTAATTGCACTTTAAAGGATATTATTCCACTATCAAAGCCATAAATCATATAAGTGTATAGAGAGAAAAAGGTTTATATATAGAATAAACAAATCGGAGTTTCGGTGGCGGCGTTTCCTTTAGAAATACCGAATACGAAAATATTCATGCAAAAAAAAGATTCATAACAACAAAAAGGCCTCTTGAATAGACGACTTCATTTAGAAATACAGTGTATGTATTTAACTTGTTTGATGTTATGCAGAGATAATTGTTTTTTAAGAAAACATTGGTTATGGAATTTTAAAATTACATTACTTGTTAGTGCTACTTTGCTATTAGTTACTTACGTTAATAATAGACAATATGTCAATCAGCCTCCTGACTTTTGGGACAATGTGATTTTTACAGATTTATTGATTACACTATTATTGTTTAGTATTCTTAAATTATTATTGTGGTTTAGTATTCTTAAATATTGTATTACTTTAATGTTTTCGTCTATCTATTAAAAAAGTAGAAGTAGTTTTAAGATTTAAAGCAATTAAGTTCGCAAAGAAATTTTTTTTTTTTTTGGATTAACTCTCCGTTTATTGTATTTTCAAAAAATATATCTTAGTTATCACCTGTGTAATCCAATATCTTTATTCTATTTTATTGAAACACTTTTGGTCTGTAGCACAGCTCCAGGTAGTAGAAATGAGAAAATATTAAAATTAAATGAATCAAATTCAAAAACAAATATTTTAGTACTAACTGAGGTTGACGAACAATATGCTTTCTTGCCATGTTTGTTATGTATGTAAATGGAATGATATTGTAAATAATTGTTAATGAACCTGTGCTACATAAAGTCAGTTTGTAAACAGATCAAGTGTTGTCCATATTTCAAGAAAATAGAACAACATTGGACACACAGACTATAGCTGCAATATGTTTCTTGAATATACAATAAACGCAGGGCTAATAAAATAAATAATTTCTTTGCGAACTTAATTGCTTCAAGAATTTTATAAATAACCTTAAAATTATTTTTGGCAATTTTTTAATACATAAAAACTTGATAGTAATGCAAAATTTAAAAATATTAACCAACAATATTAGTTAATACATCAATAATTGTGTAATCAATAAATCTATGAAAATCATACTTTCCCCAAACCAAGGAGGCCGATTGATATATTGTTTATTGCTAAAGTTATACTTGCGCGCCTAAATCGAACTAAGTGACTAATATCAAAGCAGCACTAACAAGTAATATAATTTTAAAATCCCATAACCATATGTTTTCTTAAAAAAGAATTATCTCTACATAACATCAAATAAGTTAAATACATATTCTATATTTCTAAATGAAGCCGTCTATTCAAGAGGCCTTTTTGTTGTTACGTATTTTTTTTGCATGAATATTTCCGTATTTATTCAGTGTATAAACTTCTTTTTTTTTCTATACATTTATATTTCTGTTTAAAGCTGCATTTACACCCAAGAAATTTTAAAAATGTCGATTGCTGGTGTCCCAATTTTTCCTGTGAGAAGTGTACTTGCATTTATAAAATATGTTTTCTTCTCTCATTAAATATAAGACTATTCGAACGTGATTACGGGTATTACATATCATTTTGTTTACCATTTTTCCTTTTTTATTATAAACTGTATGCTATCACAAAATTTTCAAAATCACACATTCGCTACTTCAAAAAGAGGAAGTTTAAGCACGCACAGATCTAAATTTCCTACTCTACAAGATCCGATAACAGTGTACATATCTCCCATAAGCTCCGTACTGCCACCTAACGCTACAGAATCGTTTTAAACGCATCTGAAACCCTTTTCCCTCAATTTTACTCAACTAACGTACCATGCAGAAGTTACCCCACGATTCCCTGATGTAATTCTTAAACGTAAGTTAGACCAAGAGCATGCACATTTGTTTCGTTAGTTTCCCCACTCTTACTGTACCTTTTCCCTTGTTTTGCTTATTCTCGTAACTCCTAGCTCTCGGTTCTGCGTCCGGACTAGCGGCCCTGCACGATCCGTAACTGCGTCCACTTTGCGACTGTTGTGCCAACTCCTCGTTTAACCTCTGGGCTAAGTGCATCGCCTCGTGACCGCAAACCGTATGCGAATTCCTACAGATCAGACAATATTATAATTAGCATTACGAGACGGTGAGATACGACGAATCCTTTAGCTGGGCATGCAATTTTAAGGCACACAAATATATAAAAATCAATCTTAACTGCCGCTCTTTCCTTCGGTCATCTATTGATATATAATTTAGCTTTATTATTAGTAACTGTAAAATTATATATCAATAAACTTACCCAATCGGTATAGGATCACTGGCCTTATACCTAAAATACTGGCTATCTGGCGTGTCTAATGATGTTAAATACGATGCTTCTTGATTCCTAACCGCGTCATCTTCGCTAGTGATTTCTCCTTCCTCTTCGATTCTGGGTGAACAATGGCTTTTTGGATCTTCTGGGGTGGCTGTATCTGAGGTGTTATTAGAGCTCTGCAAATAAGGTGTAAAAGATGTTTTTTATATATATAATATACCTAATTTTTTCTTTAAGGCTGGGTTTTCACATAAAAAATCTCGTAACAAGTGAAGTTAGGTGCAGACAGCTTTCTATTCAATAATAGATGACGCTGCATGAACGGAATTAGGTGAAAATTGAATATTAAAGAATTATTTCAACAGTAATGTTCGTAATACACAGGTAGCTATTTTGTTTATTACTGTTTAAATATAATAGTAACTATTACCGTTTGCAGATTTCCTGTTTGTATCTTCAACAACTTGCTATGGTCGGATAGGTTTAACAATACAAGAATTAAAATTTGTTTGCAGATAATATTTATATATTTTTTGCGTTTGTATTTATTCGATCAAATACTTATAAAACACAATTTTTTGTTTTGTTTTATATTCAACGCTAATTATTTTCATAATATACATATGTAAATCCATGGTAAATCCGTGTAGAGCAAGTATTTTTGGTTGACTAACCATGCGTAAATATCATGTAAATATATTTCCCTCTCATTTTAACATAGGATTTATCGATACTACCATTACGTAGCAGGCACCAAGTGCTCATTCATTCTGAAAATCTGAATTATATACAGTGACCGGCATAAATATTGCAACAAATGGGAAATTTTTTTATTGTTAAAATATACTAAAACTTTTTTTGGGAGATAGGTTGTGCATGTCTAGAAACGCCAAAATTTATTTTGATACACGTTACGTGACCACTAGTACGGTGGTAAATTTAAAAAATATGCCGTGAATCTGCAAAAAGTGAGGTTAGATGACATGATATGCAAAAAAGTTATTTGAAAAAGTTGCTTAGAATTCAATTCTGAAGCCGCATGCAAATTTTTAAACATATTAAAAAAAAAAAAAAATCACAATTTTTCCAAATATTGTTTCATTGAATTACATATTTTCATTTTTTTTCGCTTTTAGCAGCTCAACTGCAGTACTGTTTCCAAATTTGGTAGATACTCAAACAGTTTTGTCAATTTTTCCATAGTTAACATGGCGGAAACTGAAAAGTACGTTTTCAGTGTGACAATTGTTGTTGCAAGGAACTGTATCTAGTAGCAATAAATAAATGCACTTAGCAAACATTACTTTCATTGAAAATTATCTTTTTTTTTCTTGTTTTCTGCGTTAAAGTGAAATCGGTAGTCCAGAACTGATAGCACTTAACATCTAAGCCCTGACAATGTTATTGCACCCATTGAAGGTATTTATGTAGGTTTCGAAATTACAAAACTCAGTAGAAATAAATAACCAGTATTTTTAGCTAATGATAGGAATACTTAATAAGCAAAAAACATTTAAACAATAACTAATAGTAATGAAGAACTAAGAAATTAAACTCTAAAAATGCATACTTGTTAGACATACATATCGTTCTGTTTCTTATAAGTAAAGCAGGCTTTGAAATTATAAACAACAAAATAATGTAGTAAACTATTTTAATTTTCTGCCAAATAAGCAATAACTACTACTGTTTTATCTACTATTTATTATTCGTTGTTCTCCAATTTCAAAATTTACTTTAAAACCTTCGGTGCGTGCATGTAGTATTATCAGTTTTTGACTAACGGTTTCCACTTTGATGCCGAAAAACAAACAAGAAATATAATAATCTTCAATAAAAGTAATGTCTGCTAAGTGGTTTAGAGAGAAAATGTTTGTAAAATTTTATTTATTACTACTAGATACAGTCCCTTGCAACGACAATTGTCACACTGAAATCGTATTTTTCAGTTTTCGCTAAGTTAATTATGCAAAAATTGACAAAATTGTTTGAGTATCTACCAAATTTGGAAGTAGTACTCCAGTTGACCTGCTAAAAGCGAAAAAAAAAAAATGGAAATATGTAATTCAATGAAACAATATTTGAAAAAATTGTGATTTTTATTTTTTTGTAAATATGTTTACAAAAATTTGCCTCAAAATTGAATTCTAAGCAATTTTTTCAAATTTACCGCCATACTAGTCGTCACGTGACGTGTGTCAAAATAAATTTTGGCGTTTCTAGACATGCACAACCTATCCCCCAAAAAAAGTTTTAGTATATTTTAATAATAAAAAAATATCCCATATGTTGCAATATTTATGCCGGTCACTGTATATACAACATAATTCGGTTTTGTTGTCCTTGCCAGATCCTTGCTAAGTTAATTTTTTTCCGGCCGTTTTATTGTTTATATCTATTTGAGTTTGTTTTTTTTTATGTACATCAGTGATTATAAGATATTTATTCGTGGAAAGTTATAGCAGAGGTTATAGTAATTTTGTGTTTAGTTTTAGTGGAGGTTGCAGTTTCGAAATATTCCGAATTGTGATTTTATACGTATCAGAAAGAGGATGTCTCCTTGAGTCTAAAATGCCTATACATTGTTTGAACAAATGAAAAGAAAGTGCTCTCTTAGAAAAGTTCTGTTTCTAGGTAATCTACAAAGAATTTTTCAAAAATTTAACTGGATAGTAGCAAGGTGGAAGGAAAAGTTACTAAAGGCCAGTTTTGCAAACGTAGAATAAGCAGAGGAATGATTATTCTCTAGATATCTTTAATAAATATAGCTTATACTGTTTTAAACTAAACTTAAAAGAGCGATGCTATGCCTTCTTTATTCCAGGTTTGTCAAACCGAGCCTAATAGCGTTTTCGATTTACCACTCTAGAGCACTCTTGGAGCACTCGGGCTATAAAATGTGTGTTCGGTTTGTCTAGTGACCTTGCTTCTACCACAATTAGCGTGTCCGATTATGTCTGATGCTCTGTTAAAAAGCACTCCGAGAGTGCTCCACAGCGATCTGACTCGTGAAAGAAATCAACATCGAGTAATTGGTAAAACATAACCTACATCATTTTAAAGTAAATATGGGAGCAGAGTGTTTAGCGGTGCTATAAATTCTATCATCTGGTGGCCTTGATATTGTATTTGAAAATATAGTCTTTTTGGAGTGATCGCAGTAGGGGCAAGGAGCAATTCGGAATAAGGAGTGTATTCGAAATAAAAAAAAATCGTCAATGTTGTCACTTTAATAAAAATTAATCAATTAGTCATTATTTTTTTTATATACCGAATTCAATCGTTGTGGAAAAGCGGTTCTCTTTTCGCATGTTGGCATACACCTTTACTTCTATTACTATAACATTGTTTTCATTCATTGCATTTCAGTTAGCACGAGTATGTGTACATAATTTGGCTAGTACAATTTATCTTAAATTTTAAAAGTTACTTGATAAATTTTTTCAAAAAAGGACAATTTTTAAACGCCAACTGTGAAAAATGTAGACAATCTATTAATCTGAACTTCTATGAATGGTGTACACACCTAAACGTATTTTTTTTTGCGTTTACTATATGGCGCTACCCATATGTTCCAATATCCTGGTAATAAAATTTCTGACAAATTTAACCTTTATTTTGCCAGGCAACCCAATATGCAAACAAAGTATGCCCCATCTATAAGAGAACGTGCAAAGTTTGAAACTGTGACGTGGCAGAAAATTGCTACTCATTTCTTTTAACTCTCATAATCTTTAGAACGGAGGCTCATTTTCTGATTTCTTTTTCCTTAAAATGATCTATAAAAAATTCTGGTTCGAGTGATGTCTTTCGATTCTCTTCATAAAAAAAAAAAACTCTTTTATTCATAAAAAAAAATCGTTAAAAGAAAAACATCAGTCGATAGACAATAAAAACGTTAACATTTTTACTTCTTAATTTCTTTTAATTTCGTTATATTATTCCTAATTAATATATGGGGAAAAAATTCGTTACCTACTGTAGGAATCTATAGAGTGAAAACCCACCCTTAACTACAACACTTACGGATTTACTGGCGACTGATTCATTACGGGAATGCGGCCTAAAACCAGGACCTGGTGGTAAATTCTTCTGTACGCAGCAATTAACACCCGGACTAAAATGTAATTCTATGTGGAAACGTTCTTCACTGGATGGATCTTTCGTGGGATCTTCGTATAACATTATAACGATTTGGGACATGTAATTTAATTCCGACACCATTGAGATGTATTCCATCGCTCTTCGCCACTGTTCGTCTCTTTTTATCTGCAATTTAACATTCGAATGAGTTGCATGCTTATAGAAGCCGAAATGCTTTACATACGTCTAAGAGTTCGCCGTGCCCTTAAGACGGTTATCAACGAATGAATATGGCTTTCGCTGGTGAAGTACAGACGTGTTCGAACGTGCCGTCCGGGACTAGAAACACCATGGGAATACCGCGGATTTAACCTGTTGACGTTCTCTTCTGATTCCTCGATGTTACGCTGTAAGTCTGCTTTTATTTTTTTCAGCAGTGGTGTACAGATTCCTTGGCCGATCGTCAACTTTTCTTGAACTGTGAGTCCGTATTCCTAAAATATAGTAATTATTGTAATAAGAAAATGTTTTTGTTGTTAGACATTTAGTAGTATACTATAAAATATAAACAAAAAAAAAGTGAACACTTTTTTGGCGTAATATTTATTCTAGGCTGTTGCCGTGGGATTGCGATCGTTTATTTTACGGATTTTAGTTAAAGATTATTGTTTAATTAAATTAAGAATTAGACCCTGCAACGCTATCTACCAGCTAAGATTCGTACTTCTTGCTGATTCCAACGCATCTTTAATCGTGATAGTCAAAAGTAATGTCCCATTTTTCGTTATTCATTTCCAAATTATTAGTAATTCATTGTCCGTCAAAATAGCTTTTCATTGTTCAATTATTAGTTCAAGTTTCGTTCATTAAAACCTTTTTATTTCGCGTGAATTACTCCGCATTGTTAGTTTGTCAGTGACTGATTTAATGAACGTTGCATTTCCCGTATCCGCCCGCTTGCTAAGAAAAGAGACGCACACAGGCTTCTTCACATCACACGCTCTGTTAGTTCGCTCCGTGTGAAAGTTTTATTAGTTACCATGTTTTTTGTGGGATATTATCACGTGAGGAACCTCCAGTATCGAGTGCATTTTCTGTTTTACCTGGGGCTGCCAGGAGAAGTGTTCGTTGCATCGATATTTTCCTGAAAAGCGGTTTGTAAGCAGTAGCGTAAGCCGGCATTCATTTAGTTTAATGGCGTCATCTTTAGGTCACTGGTAAGCTGACTTCTTTCGGTTGCTAACTTTATTAGTTTTGGTAATCCGGTCCTGTCCTTTAGGACCTATTTTGTTTTGGTTTGAACTTGGGGTGAAAGAAGTACCTAATTTGGGAGATCGCTTATCGTTGAATTTAGTTATACATCGTAGTTATATTCTTGCACCGGACAAAAGGAGGTAAATCAACAATAAATGCTTTTGCAAATACTGAATTAACTACTTGCGAATAAGTCCTAAAAGTCCCATTTGCATGACCTATTAATAACGAGGATTTGTGATATATATATAAAGAAAAATTTAAGGATGAAATACGTTTACACATTTTTAAAAAGTTTTGGGAGATGGGCAGTTATAATAGGAGAGTTCAGTACATTAGTACTTTAATTCAACTGCAAGAAAAGAAACGTATTCGAATTCGTATAACTGACATTAGTAAACAAAAATTAAGAACGCAAACAGCAAACTACTATTTCATAGTAAACGGAAAACAAAATAAAATGTGTAAAGATTGTTTTTGACATTAGCAACAAATTTATGGTGTAATAAGTTTAATAAGTTAAGATGGACGAGGGGAACAAAAAAATCCAAAGAAAATATCTGATGAAGACAAGACTATTGCACGAAATCATATTCTGTCTATACCGACTTATGAAAGCCATTACATATGAAATCTTCAAAAAAGTACGACTCCCAGGCTTATTCTTACCTCTGCTACGAATCAATGGCTAAGAGGACAGGAAATGAAGTAGGATCATGCATTTATAAATATCTAACAAGGTATTTAGATTCAAAAGTCACTCGCATAATTATGTATTCGGATTCATGTGGTGGTCAAAATAAATCCATCATGCCAGCTGCATGCTTACTTGCTTTGCAAAATTTAGAAACTCTTGAAAACAATTGATTTTGACTGGGCTCAGGTAATGAGGCAGAGAGAAAATAAAAAACCTTTTCAAGTACATGAGATGTAAAGGACAGATTTTTTTGGATTACAATGGTTTGTTTGGTACTTCCTTAACTAATCGTAAATCTGACATTTTAGGAAATAACTGGCCAGAAGTGAGATGGCTTCAATATGAAAAAAATATTGGAGATGTTTCCTATAAAACATCGTTAGATCCAAATGAAAGTTTTAAAACCGTAATGTTTGACAAACGAGGAAGGTTAAAAACTGAACTCTTGGTACCAAAACTAGCGTATCTACGACTAAAATCTCATAACAGTAGAAAAGAAGCAACACTTAATTGACACATTACCTTATATTTCAGAATCTCTGTGGGATTTTTATAAGAATTTAAAAGCAGAAAAGGACAAGATCGACATGTATCCTGATACTTCCTCTTCAGAAGAGGATGAAACAATCGGTCATGAAGATTAAGTGATGACAAATATCAGAATTGTTTGTTTCTTACTTTCTTTTTAACAAAAGAGTTAAATCCTTTTTGGTATTCTATTTCATTGCTCGCTATATACTTACCATACCTAGTACATATGCATCAAACCAAATGGAGTTAACTCCGTCAAATTTAAGATGCATAAAGAGATATGTCGATCAAAAGTCAGTTCCAAAGCATTATTTACACCAGTCTTTGGGCATGAAGTATTAATTATTTTACACTATTCATTACCTAGTAATTACTTTGACAGATTTTTTTTCGCTATACGTTCTCCAATTAAAGAAACCTAACTGCAGTTCTCCAATTTGTATGTTTTTTGACTCCTTTTTCGCGCGCAGTCGCGATATGAACTTAGAAATAAACTTAAAAACATAAAATTTTAAACGAAATAGAGATTATTGCTGTTTAAACACGCGAAACTAAATGAGTGTTAACACCCTGAAAAATAACTGAAAAGAAATAGAAAAATAAGACAATAAAAATAAAAATTACCTGCGGGATCACTATATCGGCTAAATACTTGGCGTTTATATACAATTCTTCCGCCTGTTCGAACTGCAATGTGTGCTGATTGTGTTGCAAATCGTATTTGATGCAGTCGTAGATGTCGGGGATTTTACTAATATCGTAATGTTTACTCTTCGTGTAGAAATCTTTCTCGATTTTTCCCAACCTCCGTCCCATCAATTCCCACGTTTCCCCGTGATAGAGGATAGCGTCTTTCGTCTTCGGATCTTCCTTCTTCTGTCTGACGATCTCCATCAAGGATTTTATCAGATCGTGGACGTAATTGCAACACTTAACCGGATTCTTAACGAAATCCAACGCGTCGGCTATGCTCACGGAGTTTCCCGGATTGATTTTCTCTTTATCTTCTTTGGAGAATTCGCGATCTAGTTGCATTAACTCGTGAAGTCTCGACTTACACCTGTGAGGAAGAATTAATGGTTTTTTTTGTGTTTTTTTAATTATGATGAAATATGAACTTGAACTTACATGTTTTGATATTTACTACTATCACAATCGTTATCCAAAAGCCCATTCGTGTTGGCACTTTTGACCATTTGCACTAAAATCGGTGTGAGTTCACCCTCCAACGCGAGCAGACCCTTAGCAAAAGCGGCTGCAGTCATTTGTACTCGACCTTCGTCCGATGCGTAGATCTTGAGATCGTGTCGAAAAGTCGAATGTAAGCGTAGTAAGCCTAATCCTTGAGCACCAGCATACTCCCCTAAATCATTTAAAGACATATGTTGTAATACCAGAGAAATATTGTTGTGTTCATAGACGTTTTCTCTCGAAGATTTCCGAATGTAAGAAATATGATATGATTAAAACTACAGATGAACTCTGATATAACAAACACTAGATTTTGACGATGTTTAGTACTTGGTAGAGGCAACGTAAATCCGTTAGATAAAGTACAAAATTTGCATTACGTAGATTATTTGCATTACGTAGAATCGGTAAATCAACTTCTGCTTTATTAGACATACACAGTACTATAATAAATAATTTAGAAAATAAATTACTACCAACTGGCGTTATCTGTGACTTATCGAAAGCTTTCGATTGCGTCAGTCATCAATTACGGGGTAAAGTTAGTGATTGGGTAAAATCTTTTCTGAGCAATAGAATGCAATTTGTGGAAATAAGCATTAAAAATGTTAATACTTAACAATTTTTTTCACACCTTACAAAAAAGATTCGATCGTATCCTCGTATATATTTTAAGTAATAATATCATATCTTGCACTAGGACTGCAAAGTTATGGGGAGTAACCTTTACTTCTACGCTTACGTGGGATGAGCAGGGCAACTCCTTAATCTCCAGGTTAAACAGTGTCATTTTTAAGCTGCGACAACTAAAAGCTGCTGTAAGTTTTGAAACATTGAGAATTGTTTATTATGCAGAGTTTCAGTCATTGCTTCTCTACGGTATTCTGCTATGGGGCTCGAGTGCATTTGTTAACGCAGTTTTTCTTATACAAAAAGCTGCTATTAGATGTATGTGCAGTATCAATCCGCTTACCTCGTGTAGGAGTTACTTCATTTCGTTAAATATATTGACTATTTTTAAATTATACATTTTGGAAGCTAGTTGTTATGTTCATAAAAATAAAGAGAAATTAATAAGTCAAAATAATAGCGGGCATTCTTACAATATTAGAGATCCCAAAATTCACTTAATTCAACATAGTTTAAGAATGACAGCAGCTAGTATGGATGTGTTGGGGATAAAAATTTATAACAAACACCCTAATACTTTTAAGGGTTTTTACATGTTGTAAATTCTAGAAAGTTCTTAAGTCATGGCTGCTGACAAAATGGTTTTATTCATTGGAAGAATACTTTAATACTGATATTTAATAATTTGTATAAGATTGTATTGTATTTTATTTATATTTCTCTTTTTCATTCTTTTTCTTCTGTCTTTTACAATTTTTTTTCCCGGTTTTTTTTGACTTGTTTTTCACATATTGTAATGTTGGAAATAAAGTTCTATTATTATTATTATTATTTTAAAAGTTGGGGGATATTCATCGGAGTTGGTATGAATAAACCATTACAGAATGTATACAGGGTGTCTCGCAATCAAGTGATCAAACTGAGGATAAAGATAGCCGACATAATTCTGAATAAAATATCTAAATAAGTCTTGGTGCGCAGATGAGTCGTTTCGGATATACAAGTTGGCTTCGATAAGGATACTATAGCTATCTCGGGAAGTATGGGAAATACAAAGTCGGTCAAATAAGTAAAAGCTCGCGTATTTCAAAGATTAATAAAATGAATTAAAAAAAATAAACAGTTTCCGAACGCTTCTGCTAAAAAATTGATATTTTTGTGTTTTTGGGGCATTGGGTCATCATTATAAAATAATTTGGCTATAAGTTTCTGCAATCAACAATTTTTTTTTAAATACAATTCTATTTATTTTCTTTTCTGGTTCTGCTGCAATAGATTCTTCCCGAAATATTTCTACCTGAGTACTTTCCTCACATGTGCAGATTACATGTAAACTCGTTTCTTCCTGTAGTTCGCATCTTCAGCACCACGGTTCGCTTACTCGTTCTGCGCTTTTTTCAGGGGACATTGACCAACCCAGTAATGGTATTAGCTTTTTTCTTGCTGCGTCTGAGTAGGTTATCAGAGAATCTAGCATCCCCATCGCCTATTAGCACTTTAGTATGGAGTTGACCTTGAGTCGACCTCCATTTTCTTTGCACCTTCTTTATCTAGCCAGGTCTAAATATCCTTTTTTGCAGAGTCCTTAGTAATCCCACATACGGGCTCTGGATCTATGAAGTGTCCTTTAACGCCCTACTTGGCTAGTTCGTCGGCTATTGTATTACCCTTTATATCCTCATGTCAAACCAATACCCTAAGATAGCCAACCTCCATTGCAATTGAGCTACGCCGTCAGCATACTGTTCTTGCTACAACGGATACGCCGTTGCCGCAACTTTAGTCTCGCTTGCCGCAGCTGTTCAGCGAAGGATTACCATTTCGAGTCGACAACAGGTAGGTGATCTCCTGGATTACCCGTAGGTAGCACTTTTCGATTGCGTTTAGGTTTGATATTCAAGATTTTCGGTAATTTTAGCCCAAAGTTCGTGGCGGTAGCAAGCATTCCGTTGTTTTAATTGTAATTCAGAAGTGTTAGGTTATTTTTTTCACAATTGCGTAAGCATTTAAGGTAATACTTGATTTTGAAACACTTGCATAAGAATTTTAAAATTGGTTAAGCGGGGAAAAATGCGTAGGAACATTGAAACATTATTTTTATCCAGTTATTGTAAACTATTACTGCCAGTAAAGTAGGAAGCAGTATTCAAATTTTATTTTTTCAGTATAACTTTTTAATTAACATTATTTCTTTTGTGGGGTTTAGGTTTTTTTAACGATTTTACTTTTGTCTATGGTTTTGTTTAAAAAAAAATCAATTTCTGTAATTAAAAGTTAAAAAAAAGCTATGTAATTTGAAATTATTTTTCCACTTTGCCAAATTCAATTCTTAAGATTTTTTTCAATAAATTAAATAATAAAGTCATGGATTTCTACCATAACAATACATATTTAAAGAATAGCTAAATGCATTTCATCAAAGGGTTTCGTAGTTTTAAAAGAAATACAATTTTTCTTTTTTAAACTTTAATTAATTAATTTTATCCGAGTTCATCTGCAATTTTGGAAATATTAAATTATATTTTCGTGCTCAGTGACATGATCTTTCTCATTTGTTTGATTTCCATTCATGGAATCTTCAAGAAACGTCTCGAGTTTAAAAGCAAGCATGTGGAAGCTGGTGTATATTGTACAATGGAACATGAATTGGTACAATTCGGCTATAACAAATAAATAGAAGAAAAAAAAATTAATAAAGCGATACCACTATCATGAAGTAATATAATGTGGACTTGGTAAGAATTATTATAATTACCAAGAAATTGAAATGAGCAGCTCGTGTTTAGAATAAAAAATAAAAATTTTAAATTTCTGGTAACCAAGGAAACATAATAATGTAAAAAAAAAAACAAATCTGCAAGAATATATAGAGCTTTCGATGGAACAATTTCAAACTTGATCTTATTGGCGTGAAGTAAGCTAATATTATAGCTGGTTTTAGTATCTGGATTATGTTACATGGGCATTCCACTAAGAAATCAATTCATTAATTTAATGAGATCTGTAAGTGTACTGTAAATGTTTGAAAAAAAAAAGAAAAATTGGAAAATAATATGTGATAAAACTTACCGGACTCTATACAAACGTCATTGTAAAAGCACTTGAATGAAATGTGAAATAATCGTAAATAAATTAAAAAAAAAAACAGTATTTACAACTAAGGAAACTAAAAATAAATGTTAAATGAAACCAAAAGCGAAATACGAACCAGCCAAATGTCTACCTTGGCCGCCGGGGTACATGCATCGGAATATCCTTCCCAGTTCCTCCGCTTGGATTCTGCCGGCAGGAGTGAGTTCCCCTCCCCATTTTAGAATTAACACTAGAGACGGCTCGGCTGGCTTATCTACTGAGACATAAATACAATGTATATTAACAGGTTTGCTTTTATTACGTCTTGAAGGAAAGTTAGTGTTTAATGTGAGTGTTTTAAGTGTAACGAATGTTATAATATAGTGTATGTTTAAATATAGTATAATAGTAAAGCAAGTTTAGAAGGTATTTTAAATAAAAACCGGTAGAGGCACAGAAAATTGTTTGTGATATAAGTTTTATTAGCCCTACATCATTTTATTGCAAGATGTGTCGCTTTGATTTATTTAATTATAAATAACAAAAGAAGGAAAAATGTCCGTACCTTCATCAAAACTTCTAAATATATTTAAGACATGTTTCGGCGCACAAATGCCATCTTCAGGTCTTAAAACGTAATGTTAAGCAATCTAAAAATTAAAAAGTCAAATCAAGTCTTGATTCCATATCTGTGATAACTGTCTCGCAGTTAATTTTAATCTATTGTTTTGTTTTTAATTGTCTTTTGTTCTGCTGTGTTTTTTAAATGTCTATTTTCGACTTTTTAATTTTTAGATTACATAAAATGACGTTTCAAGACCTGAAGATGACATTTGTGCGTCGAAACATGGTAGTCTTAAATATATTTAGAAGTGTTGATGAATGCACGGAGGTTTTCTCCTTCTTTTATTAATTATTACATGCCACATTCATGGATTTCAACATACAATATTTAAATTATGCCATTTTTATTGATTGATTGCGCAACAGAAATACAGAGGTTAACTACATAATGTGTTGAGCGAGAAAAAGGACATCTCAGGAACGAATGATAATTCTATAAAACTGTTCACTTTCTCACAAAATTCTTTAATGAAAACTACCACACTTTATTTTGATTGTCACGTGACCACTAATAAGGCGGCAAATTTAATCGAAATGGCAAAAAGTGAGGTTAGATATAATATAATGCCCAAAAAAACTTTTTCTTTTTAAATGTTGATCCAAATTCTATTTTGATCGTGTGGAATAGTAAGTAAGAATAGAAAAATAAAATAAAAAAACTCATACTGCTACTGCTTGGTTTACCATCGTCCGAACTGGATCCTCGTGGTCTTCCTTTTGGTTGATACTTCATTTGAACTTTTCTATTTATCCCGGAAAAGTGGCCATACCTAATTCAAATAATTCATTAATTTAATGTGCGAAAGCTATTTGACACAAAGAAGTAATCCGAATATAATATTATAACTTAAGTAGAAATTATGATAAGGCAGTTACAGCAGTGATTTCGCGGAAATGACCAAAGATTTAGTTTCAGTTAACTATGTCGAGACGTATTTCTATCGAAAGTGCTACTCGCAACACGGTTCGACGTTTTAAAACAATATTTTCTTTAATAGTAGAAACAAATTCAGGAATTGTGCAAAAATATCTAGACATGTTTCGGCTTTTTAAGCCATCTTCGTGAACTATATGTCATAGGAAGTTCCAAAATAAAAAATTGTCGTAATTTTTTTTAAAAATTCTTCGGTTTAATTGATGTTTTAATTATTAAAATAATAATTTTTAATAGTGTCAGAAGAGGAATACAAAAGTGAAGACCACCCATATTAAAAAACTATATTGTTTTAATAATTAAAACACCAATTAAATTTAATATTTTTTAAAAATTTTACAATTTTCTCATTTTGTAACTTCCTGTGACACATAGACCACGAAGATGGCTTAAAAAGCCGAAACATGTCGTCTAGATATTTTAATAAATAAATTTGGTGAAGAAAGACATCACTTCATTTTTATTTTTGCATAATTCCTAAATCTGATACTTCACTAAATAGGGCAACATGGATATGAAAAACAAATTATTCCGCATAAGAATATAAGTAATTTGTCATCTCGACAAATTGCTCGGGGATTCGACTTTGACGCAACAACGATTCAAAATGTTGAGGGGTGTAAAATTAAAGAAACGGTTGAATGAATGAAATGAACGGTTAGGGATTACGCGAACGCGTATGAATCTATTTCGGCAGACGCGGTGTGCGTTATTTCGGATATATTACCAGTAGATTTGCGTTTAATTTCGTAGAAACGGGAATAAAATAGGCTTTGATGGTGCATTTAAAATAGGGGAGGGTAGAATTTATTGCAAAGAGTATGTCAAATATCTGGCTATCAGTCATAGTGCTTGAGGCTGCTTCGCAGAGTGAGGTTTTCCATGGCTTCCCTTACTCCTCGGCGAATGCTCCATAGGCGCAAACATAATAGGAACTGATAGCTGACCGAGTTATTATATTTTAGTTCTTATTTTTAATAATCATAGACATTATTTAATTAAAGAATGGACGGGTTATTTTTTTTACAAATTGTGCGTGATAATATACAATAAAAGAAACAATGTCACCTCGAAACTAATTGATTCGGGGAGTGGTTTAAAGTCGTGTCACACCCTGGGGGCGACAACGAGCGATAAGTCGACGACAAAAAAGAAATAAAAAAATTACGCGTCGCGTCACACCTGTAGGGGTGGCTACGGTCGGTAATCGATCGTGGGGCGGAAGAACTATATTCGTATCACCCCGAGGGACGACAACGAAAACGGAAAAAAACCTATAATCGTATCACCCCGAGGGACGACAACGAAATATAGTCCTACAGGATCGGTAAACGGCTATAATCGTGTCACCCCGTGGGACGACAACGTACTATGGCTAGGGAGAGGATCGGGAACCGGCGGAGTCTGCCTCGATCGAAGAATTCAAACTAAGACGCGTGCCGGCGAAAACAAATTAACGAATAAATTGGGCCGTAATGAGCATAACAGGAAAAATTGATCAAATAAACTAAAATTTATGCTAAAATAAATTGTTAAATCAAAATATATACTGAAATTAATTTTTCCGTGTAACGACACGTTACAAGGGGAGCACAGAGGCTTTAGGATGAATTCTAATCATTTTGCTTTGCATAAATAAAGTATCTGTAACTTAATTCTTTGGCATACGATTTTATTACCGATTTATTTGCGCGCAATCTCTAGGGCCAGCTATAACTAAATGGACGTACGAGTTTAACATAAAACTAATATGGTCATTGACAGCTCGACCTCGTGCACACTGTATATGTTATTTAAACATAATATTATTTTATTTCAATATACTGAAATTGAATTCACGAAAACCGTGACACTGTTCAACATTGATTGTGGCAGTGCTTTTATATATTATATTATAAAAACAGAAAAAAGTTAAAAGATTTTTGGTAGTAAGTTATAAAAGAAAGAATTTTTAAAATAACTCCATAACTCACATTTCTAACACACTCTTCAGCTGCTCCAATTTGCCTTGCTTCTCCTCAATTTCAGGATCGGCTTCGTGCTGTTGTATCTCAGCAAGTAGAGATCGCGCAATGTCTAAAATCTCTTGCAACTGCTTCGGTCGCTTCAATTTGACGTGACCCTGTTTATACCCGTCGTATTTTTCGAATATTTCGAAAAATCTAAAATCCAAATCATATAAATTCCAGCCTGTACTTCATAGTTACTAAAACGTTACTTCGGATGTCTGACTTCCACCTTCATTTTCTGCTTCGGAGTCCGATCTCCGTGGCGTATCACGCCTACTACACAACGTAGCTCCATCATCTTGCCGAAAGTGGTCGGTACGATTGGAGGATCGTCCAATTGAAAGGGAACCGACCAGGGGATGTGTAACGTCGGGCCAGTTCTCTCAGTATCATATTCCCTAATATCTTGGCACAATCGTCGTAGTATTTATTGGAGTTTTTTACGAAACTAAAACCGTTCACATCGCAAACGAAGGACTTGCCATTCGCTCTGAAATTTTATTATTATTTTGTGTCGTTAATAATGCGCATCAAGTGTACTTACCGTAATAAATCGAAGCCGCAAACTGCCTGTTTGAACGCTAGGCATACTTTTCTAGATATCAATTTTTCCGCGTTATTAAGTATCACAGGGTATCGGATTTCTTTGCCTTCTCTATCTCTTTCTACCTTGCCGTCTAAAGCTGGCGATTTTCTTGCTTCGGCGTGGGCATAATCGGGTCCAACGGTGTACACCTAGAAATACATAGTAACGATAAGGAAAGAATGTAGAATGTTTATCTAAATCACTAAAGTTATTGACATTCAATAAATTATATATTTTTTTAATCAAAAATGGGAAATTATTGAAGAAGCACCATCATTTGAAATAATCTGAAGAAAAGTACTGGATATCAAGAAACTGACGGCATAGAATTTTTAACATTTGGATTTAACTTTTGTGAAAGTAATATTCCGTTTAGCTTATTGAGCAAAAAACATTACATTTTACAATTAATTAATAGCAAATAACGAATAAAAAAACAGAATCACTACTAAAAAAAATGGGGCTGCTGTTGATGATATAAACTTTTTTATATATTGTAAAAGAAAAGAACATGATATTTTTACAAAATAATTATACAGAAAAAAAAAAAACGTGAGAACTTCAACAAAATATTTAAAAAAAATTCCACACTACATAGATAGAAATTCTCTTACAAGCGTAATAGTTTAATTTATTAATAACATTTAAAATACAACGAAATTTTAATCATTTCATCCTAATATATGCAGAGTGAAAAAAGGGATATAAAACTATCTTTATTTAAGCAAAGGACAGAAGTAGAAACTTGGACAGTGACTATATACAAGAAGATAAACCAAGTCCATATAAAAGCAAATTAATTTTAAAAGTTATCGACAGATGTCGCTTGGATGTCCAAATTAAGATTGGAGCTAAACCAGAAATTATTGTCATGTGTTAAGTATGACAGCGCAATCTACTCAAAAATAGTTGTACCAAGCAAATCACTTGTAGAAATCAATAGGATATCTTGTTTTTTTTTTTTTCTAGATAAATACGTAATACGAATATCAACGAATACAGCATTTAAAACCAAAAAAGGCGAAGGCTGTCTTTCCGATATTATTTACGACGAGATAATAGTTCTACGAGTATATTTTCTTATCGGCATTCCCTTCAATAACAAATGTGGGGGCTTGCACAAATGTGAATGATCATTCATTTATTTATTTTTCACTTCCATTAATAAAAGAAATATATATATTATGCATGGGTAGCTAATTAGAATCTGCAGAACATTGTAAATTTCTCTAATTTTAAATATAAACTATATAGCACGAGCTACACCCTAATAGCCGAATTTTAATTTCCCGTCACTTTTAGTGACTTCAACGTAAACGCATTAAAATAACTATTAATGTAGTACAAAATGGCAGATAATTTTTGTTCCAACGTTGAAGTTACTAAGAATAATTGCGGGCAATTTAAAGTTGGTTATGTGCGACAAACCAACAATGGTAAACATCTTTTTTTTAATAATAATACAAATCCACTGTATTCTTACTTTCTATGTAACTGTGGGAATAATGGAAATGGAATATTATAATGTAGGTACATCAAATAGCCACGTGTATTTTCCGTTTAGTAACCACGGACGTAAAAGCGTTATTAGCATTTCAGGGTTAAATATTTCTTGGTTTTTTAAGAAAATAAAAAAGTGTTAAACGCATACATGTTACTTCAATTTTTATAGTAAATAGTCTACAAATTATTTTTTAAATAAATCTAGTGCAGACCTCTGGTAAAAACAAATTATCGTTATTATGGTCCTGAAGTCTATCCTGTTAAGATGGCGTTCGAGATCACAATATAAAGCATTAAAAGATAAAAGAAACGTCCGATTCTTATCCCATTCTATGACTATATTACAAATAATAATATTTTGAGAGTGGGGGAAGTAAACGTATTTCAAGTGAAATTAAATTTAAGTAAATAAAGAGGTGTTTTTTTTTAACTTCCATTGGCAGAAATCTCAGATATCAAATTTTAATATTATTAATCACTTTCATAAAACCGATAGCGCTATGATGACATGCCGTAAAAGTCGTCAAAGAGTTCCAAGAATGGTCTGTTTATTTGCTTTCTGCTTTCCTAAATTCAGTTAGTAATAAAATAAAATAATTATTATATAGTATTGCACATTTGCTGCATTGTAGCAAAATATAAGTAATAAAGTTTGTACAAACTTAAATTTACAACTTGACAGTAATAAACTTCACAGACAGAATAAAAAAGTAATATCTCAACAATTCATACACCACATATAACAGATATACAATTATTTTTATTTCTATTCAAACATGGCGCTCTTCGATAAGTAGCCACATCAGCGCCATATGCAGCTGCTAAATTCAAAATATTGTTGCCGCTTGCCGTGCTTGAAATTCCATATCACGGCCATAATCAGTAATTACATTTTATTTTAATACCACATTAATACTTTTGCGCAATGGTGCCATCTACTGGCAAATAGCACTATTATACAATTTATTTAATTTAAATTCTGGTTCTTGTTCTCGCTAGACCTCCAAACTCCCCCACCAATTTTGGCGGTAGGAACATTAGCGACATCTGGATTTGTTCGCCAAAATGTTACTTTTAAACGCAACACTTTTCCCATAAGCTTGGTTTGTCTTGTTGTACACAGTCACTGAACTTGGAGGAGAAGAAATATATTAATGTGGTGCCATTTATAAGAAAGAGGGAAAATTCAATAACAATATTGGATTGGATAAGAACTAGAAAGTTATACATACTAACTAAAACAGGATTAAAAAAAATACCTAAAAAATAGTAAAAGTAGAGATAAATAAAATCCATTTCAAATTTTTCTTGGGTTTCGTGTTCTTAATTATCCACTCACCTTTACATCAGTACCATCTGTCGGCATAAAATCCTCGTAAATATAGCTACCAGTCTTTCGCACTCTCGATTCAGGGGAATATACGCTGCTCCTACTTCCAATCTAAAGAATAACCGCAAAAATCAGAGGCGTCGTGAAAAATTGAACGTGAAAAAATAAACTAACTTTCCTAAACAATCTTTGACTGCCCCCTCCAGCCGAAGTTGGATAATAAATATAGATGTTGTGATCTTCAGCCGAAACCGGTTTCTCGACGAATGGTTTATTGAAGACCACTCCGTTTACCTCAACGTGATCTTCCGATTCGATTAAATCGTGGTCTAAAAATTAATTAAGTTACTTATATACTAAAATATACACAATGTTTTCAGTAATAGACACAACCCACGTAATTATTGTCTATCTGTTCCATCCATCAAGTTTTTCGAATTAGCTTTTTCGTCACCCTGTATTATCTAACACATTTTCGCGCCATTTCTTGCGTTGCCAACATATTATTTGTACAATCAACAATGCATTAGTCACGTGAGCTGTGTATATTATTGAAAAGCCTCTATAATATTACGTTTCGGATCAGAACTATCACGATCTAAGACTGCATATCTTGGTATTTCAATCCCTTCCGACTCTAAGATGGAATAAACTTTCCTACGGTCCTGTATATCGTACTGCATATGCAAATTGTTGATGACGTACGGTTTATGTAATTGCGCATACTGTACGGCCTTCTCCAGAGGGAATCCTTTCGAATGGAAGGATATCAAGCAATCGCAGCTCGGCCATTCCTCCACGGGTTTCTGGAATTAATTATCCGATTAAAATTGATCCGCGAACGCATCGGGACGACGTAGTTTTCGTAAGTGATAACAGAAATAAAACGTAGGCGTAGGTGGTAGATAAAAAGGTAAAATATAAATTAGAAAAAAAATCAATCGAATAATAATTAATAGATCGTTCTTCAAATAAAACCGTAACATGCTAACACAACGAAAACAACGTACTCATTATTAAGGATATAGAGAAAAATCAATTTTGTCGGGTGTACGTTTTAAAATCATAATCAAATGTAAACAAGCAGAACATTTACCGACATATAAATCTACAACCTACAGTCTTACTTGCAAAATCACCTCTTCGGGAAATACAATGACTTTAATGTATTCAAATTCTTGCAGTCTAGTGAGGATCTCCTTCATCGGTTTACTCTGGGATTTTTTGGCCATGGCACAGACGCCGACCACCACTTGTTTTCCTCCATCCTCCATGTCCGGAGGTCCAAGGCTGGTATCGCTTGAATCGCATAATTCTAAGTCACCCTGTCGTAGAAGAAACAACATATATAATTTTTACAACTACACCAAAACGGCTTTATGATTATGAGTTAGTTAAAATGATCTGATGCATAGCAAATAGTTTTATCTCTTACTGCTAATGTTGTTTTTGGCTTATCAGTAATGAATATTGTTTATTATTAGACGCATTTCTTACTTATAATAAAATTATACGAACGATCACGATATATTTAGAATATGCAGTCATGTTTATACTTATACAGAACTATTCATTGTCGTGCTTTACCATGGAAATCTCACCTATAATGTTGGAGATAGAAGGGTAGATTTATATATTTGACTAAGTTGTGAAATATTCTGTTTGTGATCAGAATAGTTGCGATGTCTTTCCGCGAGCCAGAGTCGTATTCAGTACGCAGCGTTTCCACCAATGCAATATAATGAAACCGATGAAGCGTAAAATTATAAACTAGTATAGAGCGGATCTTTATATAAAGCGGACGCATAATTATTAATCAGTATGATCGAAGTTCCATTGATGAATTTTCCGATCTATAATGGTGCGAAGATATACTGTAAGGTTTACGATAAATCATGCTCAGACAAACACGATTGTAAAGATCAAAATAATAGAAATAACAATATTTACTGTTCATAATAATCGTCTGTGATTTCAGCGTTCACTTGATAAGCAACAGTTTAATGACTTCTAGAATAAATACAATCTCAACTGGAGGCTATCATCGCGGATAGCGTTACAGAACTACATACACTACCAGCCATTGAAGTTAGGACAACTGGTATAATTTTAAAAAATCAATGTTTTTTCAATATTTAGTCCTTTTAACATTATTGTAAATATGTCTACAATAAAGTAAGCATAAAAACAAAATATTTAAGGCCTAAATAATCATTAGGACATAAAACCCTATTAAACAGAAAATTTAATTCAACCTAATAGCGGGTAATAAAACCATTACAAACGAGATTTAAAGGAAGGCCGACAAGCTGTTTACAATACAGAGGGGTGAGTCGACAGGGTCGTAAAATAATACGTAATTGTCTCCTAAAGGTCTCTCACTATAGTATGGAATAATTGATATCGTAGATGTTGTCAATTATTCTATTAGTAAATCAGTTACGATACGGTTGTTCAATTGCGGTGTTTGTGAAATTAGTATTTAAAGAAATGCCGATAAATGTAGAAAAGAGACCAGCTATTGTCACATTACACGAGGAAGGAAAGTCTGTGCGTGTGATAGCAGAAAAATTAGGAGTGACAAAATGTACAGTCTATTGCTACTATTCGTCGCTACCGAGACACCGGAACATTGAGCACCTTAAAGTGTGGAGTAAGAGAAATCGGTGATTGATGGCGCCCGAAATGGGCCATATGGAAAGCCAAAGGAAGATTCTTCGACGAGAAGAAAGTACAATATTTTAATGAGAATATTTTGTTTTATTTTTTATTTCTTCCTGTTATTTGTTTATATTTTTATTCCTACGAATAGATTGTTATTTTCTTTCGAATTCCTGTCGTTTTTGTTCAGCTAGCAGTAATTTACTAGTTGTCCCAACTTCAATGGCCGGTAGTGTACATACTATTAAATATTTAATAGTATAACGGCCAATGTTTTATGAGATTTTAATGAAGATTTAAGGTTATGTTATAAAATATATTATCAAATGTATTTTTTTTTTATCGAAGTGCTTTTACGGTGTAACATGAGTATAAGTGGAGAGAAATTTCTACAAATAAAATATTAAGCCATGTGTACCCATTGTATTCATTTGAGTACAGTACAGCTTATAATTTCTCTATGTTAGACCAACACCAAACATAAAGCAAATATGGTTTGCAATTTATTCGTAACAAAGTGGGCAGAAATGGGTTAATTTTGTGTTGTAAAATCTACAAATAATAGAAAAAGAATGTTCTTTATAGAATATATG
The DNA here is from genome assembly GCA_004143645.1 of Protaetia brevitarsis. NCBI lineage: Eukaryota > Metazoa > Arthropoda > Insecta > Coleoptera > Scarabaeidae > Protaetia > Protaetia brevitarsis. The sequence continues at coordinate 2,821,570 of RXPK01000263.1, read as the reverse complement.
TATGACAAATCGCATGCTTTATTTTCATACCTTCATTATTTGAGGTAACTAAAATGTTTTTCATTAAGGTTGAAGGTAGTTAGTTGTATATCACAGGTACTAATAAATAATTATACTAGGATGTATCATCTTAGAAAAAAAATTGGCAATTGGTCAATTGTTCTGTGATCAAAACAATTTTCTTAGGCCAGTTTTAAGTGTTAGGTATGTGAAAGCATTTTAAATCTTATCTATGTATATAGGATTATATTATAATTAAAATTTCAATTGGTTATAGTTAGGACATCAAGCAATACATACCCGTCGTATAGTCCATAGTTTTTTAAAATGAAAAATACAAACTATGTAACAAGTATGAATAATTAGTTCCTCCGTATTAAATATTAAAGTGAAACCTGTACTATTGTAAGCAACAATATACTTCGACCACTAAATGTAGAAAAATGCCAAACGTTTTCTGACGTATACTGATAGAAGCGGATGGAATGCTAGCCATAAAATATTAAGTTTATGTATATTGCCAAGTTTACCGATTGCCAAAAAAAAGTGGACACCTTCAAATCATATATAAAATAGAAGAATTATCAGTTTTTATGTTGATGCGAATATTTATAGATGCTTATTTAGAGGGAATAGTAAGGCCGACTGAAGAATAATACAAATATGTGTTGTTTTAATTTAAACAAAAGAATATTAAGCTATTTTTTTTTGACTGTAATAATACATGAAAAAAGTTAATTTTATAACACACGTTTCAAAAACAAGAATTCACAAAGAAGTTTAATAAAAAAAAAGTGGCCAAATCACTAATTATTCTACTGGTCATTTACGCTAATAGACCACATGACCATGTTGCCATCATTATAGGTTACATGCTAGTGTTTCGTCGAGAATCAGGTAAAATTAATGATGTTGGAAGTGTTGGAATAAGCACTTCCTAATTAGTATGAAATTGTAATTTATTTACTACTTTTTAAATTATTTATCTCACTACCGGTTTCGGCATTTAATTTGTCTCCTTCAGGTGTATAAATAAAAATAACTGTAAATATTAAATTAATTGTGTTAGCTTAAAATAATGTTCTTAAAAAAATATTGTCAAAATTTGAATTACAAGGTAGACAAATTTGAAGAAATATTAATTAAAAAGTTAATATTATTTAAAAAATGATAGTTAATATTATTTAGCTTAAAATATTAAAAAAAAAATTAAGCTAATACAATTAATGTTGTATTCACAGTTATTTCTATTTACGCACCTGAAGAAGATAATTTATATGCCGAAACCGGTATTGGGATAAATAATTTGAAGTGGAGTAAATAAATTTAAAACAATTTCGAATTAATTAGGAAGTATTTATTTCAACACTTCAAGCATCATTATAGGTTTTTGCATGAGAACACAAAACGCACAGATATGCAATAGGAAGCGATACTCAAGGCTGTTCTATTTAATTTGAGCGATATTGATTCAAAACATGTAGGTTATTCATAAATACAGTCGTAGTCATAATGTACCATCGACGACAAAAGTCTTGACTCAAAATTAAAGAGAGAAATTTTGAAATACTGAAGAAACTCTAATGATTCTATCTCTATTTATGTCAAACTTGAGTCAATACTTTTGTCTTTGATAGTACATTATTTACTGTGTTTCTTAATCATTTTCGTGTCATGACGCAAAACTTTTCATAAAGCACTAGGTACGTCATAAATTTGCGTTGCAACGCAAGGTATAATAAGGACAAAGCTACATAATATTACTAGTGACTAGTGATATGCGAATAAAACAAAAAATCATTGAAGCCAAACAAGGACAGTAAAACTTTGTCTCATGTTGGTATACGTATGTAATATGTATATGTGTTTGGATTATGTTCGTAGCTTTGTCCCAAATTAAAGGATTACTAATTATCTTTATCTTCTCTAATGTGTTTAGTAGAAATACGTTAGTGTTTTCGTTTGCCTATTTATAGTCACCATCAGATTTTCGAGCTCCGTAGTATACTCACAGTTTATTGACGGAAATCCAGAACATAACCTCAACTGTCAATAATAACAATGACCACGATACTTTATTGATAATTCATTTCGAAACGAATGAAAGTTTTTAATAAATATTTGTCGAAAATCAATTTCATCATAACCAAAATGTGTCACAAATCTAAAAAATTCTACCAAAATGTATCCAATTAAATAATGATTATGAACAGGCTCATATGAGTATTAAAGTATTAAAACCCCATCACTGATGAGAACAATTAAATTGGTAACACTGTTCTATTTATTTTTTCCATGTTTATTTTTAAAGTTCTTTATTTAGGAACAATAGTATAAGTATAGATAAAGACAATAAATTAGTTATAATTGTATTTTACAATTAATCTCGATCTAATATTCCTTTGTTAATTCAAGCTGTGATAAAATTAAATTAGTTTTACTTTATGTATGTTTATTTATTATTAAATCATGTTTATATACAAATGACGCACTAATATCAATAATTCTATTAACATTTTTTCCTTGAATCCTTGTTATAAGTTCTATTGATTTATTAACAGCTTTTAAATGTGTTAATGTCAACAATTCAAAACAAGCAGCGTTATATTAAGGTTAGATATATATGTGAGTGAGATAAAACCATGTGGTTTAGATTTGTGATGGTATAAAAAATATGCACAATTGGGCATGAAAATGATGCAGGTAACTGATTTATATCAAAAATTTAGACTAATTTGGAGTAACCGAAGCCAAAAAGGAGGATAGAGGATTTAGATAGAAATGAAAATATTAGTTTTGATGATCACGCGTGGAAATAAGTGATTGGGAGTCTGAAGATACATATTAGCACAATATTAAAACCAGAAAGTGTAAAAGACCTAATGGAGTAAGGATAAATAAATCAGAGATTAGTTAGTAGTGAAGACAAAATTGCACAGCACAAACGTTGACTACTAATGATGGATCAAATGCAAATAGAAATTATTTTTTATTTGAATCGTTACGAGCAGAACTAGAGCGTGAAATAAGTAATATAATATTGACAGGAGATGCACGATTGAAGTAAACATAATTCAATTTCTAATCTTTTTTCACTCCTATCTTCTGCCATCTCTGATTTGAAATATCTACTAAAGGCAAAGAGTTAGGTATAGGCCATAGTTAAAAAAAAAAGAAGAAGCCGATAAAGATCTATCGAAATATCATAAAAAATATAGGCTGTTCTATTTAAGTTTAATGAGAAAATTAAGAATCTGAGTTTTGACTCGCCTTGTATACAGAAAATATTTCTTTTGTTAAATTAAATAAATATTGAACTAATACCTTCGACACACGGATCATTTTAATGGCCATTAGCTGTAACGATCATTAATGCAAATTGGCAATTTATAAATCAAGTGACACACAACAGAAATTACGCTTGCGCAGACGAAGATGATGTCAGTGTTATTTTGTTGTTTGAGGTTATGTTATCATTGTAGTTATAGTTTATTCGTACTTGAAATTGGAAGTATCTCAATTCAATATGAAAGTAAGACTAAAGTAGACATATATGATTTAGAAGTAGCGTTGCTGGATATTTGGCAAGCAAAGTTAAATGATTTACGAAAACAAACACGCAATGCCCATGTGTGTAATGAAATAATAATAATAATTGTATTTATTGGCAGTAAACACGTGAACACGTAATAACAAACATTCATTACAAAATAATTCTAGTGCAAAAAAAATTGCAGAAATGCTCAAAGATACTTTAACTTATCGACTTGATAACACTAGTGCAATAAACGGGAATGACATAAACAATAAAATTTGCAATTTAACTCAACGATACAGGTAGCAACATTAATTAAAAATTATATCACTGTAAAATTTTGTTGTGATCGAGTTGAGTTTACTTTATACATTCCATTTGAATTTTACTTACAATCAACTCACAATTTTCCACATTCCTCTAATAACCTGAAACTTTCTTTTTCTTCTAATACGTAATACGGACTAGATCAAGAGGTTGTCCTTTTTACGTTGCAGTATTTTGTTACTGTTTCTCGAAATTACTTGGTCCAACATATAATACAGTTTTAGTAATGTAAGAATATAAGAATAACATTTTATAATTTTTACAACATTCATTTTTACAAATTTTCACCCAAACAACATTCAACTGGAACTAATATATATCATTATGCATAACCATAGATGACTAGTAACATAACCACAACCATACCACAACATAACAGCTGCTTTCTACTGTCATTTGCAAACGCGCTATTTTTGAAATCAGTGGCGATTTTAACCGATCAAGGGCGATGGCTCGTTTCAAACGCCATCGTGATTCCAATGGCCATTTGTTTGAAATGGCGTAATTTATGGCCATTACTCTTATGGCAGTATGACACATGAGGAAATTAATTGGCAATTTATGGTTAATGGCCATTAAAATGATCCGTGTGTCGAAGGTATTGTCTCTTAATACACCTAAATTTAGACATAAAAATGGTCATAACTTTTTAAACATTCGATACAATAGATATGGTAAACCGTATATAAGGAGGCTCTCAAAAATAAGCAGAAAAACGCAAAAAAGTATAGCTTTCCATTTAAAAAAGTATAAGTTAGGTCTGGCACGACGTTATAAAACACCTGTATATGTTTACCTAATTTTAAAATATGAAACTTGAGAATATCTATACCTATTTTTAATATTTTTTTATGTCAGAATATCGAGCTTCCACACATTAATGCGCCACCCTGTATATTCAATGTTAAGAAAGAAATGAAAAAAAAAAACAATGGAAATATAAGAAAGCCGTAAACAATATAAAAAAAAAAACAAGAAAAAAACATCTCAATTAAACGTTTTTTGTTAAAGGTTGAATTAAACTAAAAACAGGAAGAAAATCAATTGCGAAGAAAAAAATGGCCAACAAAACTGTGGAGTTTTGTACGTTTAATTATTTATTTGAACCAGGACTAACTGCTTAACAACCAGTTTTCAACATTCATTTGCTATACTTCATGTACCATAACATACGTGTTACGTAATTACTTGCAATTTCGGGCCATGCAATACCGTAAGCACCACCACCACCACCCCCATAACACCTGTCAAAAGTGTTTGACAGTTAAATAACCTAACGATTTGTTTACGTTTTGACAAAGAGAAAATTTGCAACACGGTCGTAATGTCAACAAACTGACTCGGGCACCTCGTCTGTTATAGTAAATGAACTATATAACTCATAGTTTCTAAACAAGTTTTCAACTTATGTTACCGCGATGTTAGGTAAAACAATGATGACGCCCACATAGAATTACGCGCGAAAAACATTTTGTTTTTCAATCATACGCGATAATTTATAAAAGTAGATACAACTGTCGTACCGGAAATAACGGAAACTGTTAAAGTCGATTTAAAACTAATGTAAATCATGATGAGTAGTGCAATAGAATAGAGATAGATGGAATAGAAGTGAATTAAATTTTAGAGACATGTGCAAATATACATACACGGAAACCTTAACAAAAACCATCTATTATACGACCATAAATGCAGTAATGTTTTGTTTTTGCTTATGTAGATGAGCTTCTTAAACAGTCGATAGGATGACATTAATAAATAAATTAGGAGAAAACCGTTTTGGTGAAAATGTTGTAAGTTGAATTACGAACTATATTTGAAAGGAAGGATATAAGAAGAGAAATATAAGCAATCGTTATCAGAATCATGTATGTTTATTACGGTGTTCCGCAAGGGAGTATTCTGGGACCACCTTTATTTTGTGTAAATTTAATAGTGTGAAAATTAAAGACAATTCGATGTTAAAGCCTTTAAGAAGCCATGATCGTCTTCAATGAGCTAAACAACATCAACAATATTACTATTATAAACATAAACTTTGTAGCGCAAGGACAATTATACTTTGGAAAACGATTATATTTATATTGATCTTGTTTGCGTGAATGTAAAAAATATGTAGTTCTATAACAAGTTATTTAATCATAACAAAAATATTGTTATATTAAGCATGGCACGTGATGAATTAATCGAACATGATTATTAACATACAAAAACCGATGACTAATAAATTATAAACATCACATCAATAAAAGTACCTACTTTCAAGCAATCGTCACAGTAACAGATGTCTTCGATATCGGACGAAATAAATTTACTCCGTCGCCACTTTTTCAAACGCCACCAATCCTTGAGCCAGGTCCATTCCATCGTAACGATGTCGTTAACGCATACGGGAGAATTTTTTTTTACGCCGAATTCACCGACTGTACCGCGTCTGTCATTCTGACAGTCGCTTTTCCATAATATATCAGTGCAGTTTGTTACATAATAATAATAGCGACTGATTCGAAAAACTTAAGTAACGTAGAAGGTTACTTTTAATAATGGAATAAGCGAGGCGAGGTTCTAATTGGTTATTGTTACATTTTAGTATGTGTCGTCAGTATATTTACTCATCGAACGTAGATTTAAATAATAACGAAGATAAGGAATATTAATATTGACCCTATAGAACCACGGTCGTATACATTTAATTGTTTAACGATGATAATACAAACGTCTTATACTTGCCGTGTTTTTTACTTACATAAATATCTATAAAAGATTCGCTTGAATTATATCTTTTCTTATCAAATAGAAATTAATTTAATTTTCTTATCTCGATAATTAATGCGATGACATTTGAAAATGATTAGTTTTCAAATAGATCTACCTTATGCCTTATGTATATACATTATTTCGCACCAGCTCACTACTCAATTATTATAGAAGCACCATTATACCAAGTGCACGTACATGACCTGACAATGGGTATAGACTTATAGAGCAAAAGAAGAGCTAGATAGTTTCCATTAGTTAGAATAGCAAAACAGTATAAACATTATTCTATTCTGCCAGTGTTGGCAATTTTTTTTTTGTTTTTTGGCATCTTTTGCCTTACACATTGATATAATATGGAAAATATTAGCTGCTTCCCTTTCCCCTTCGAGCTGCATGCTAAAAAGCACACTCAAAATAAAGAAAAACGTTACAATGAGTGAAGGAATTACTTAAAGTGTGAAAAGTCACGTATGGTTAGTTAGTGCAATGGTTATCCTACAGTCATATTGCAAATATGTGAGATAAAAATCAACCAGTCATTATTAATACACCCATCGGCAGGTCGACCGCGTGCATATTGTATATATTTCCTTGTTAAAATAGCAAATATTTATTTATTCCCTTAATAGCTAAGTGGACTTCAAGTTGAATTTGCACCTGGAGAAAAATTGAAATATCATTCTAGCTAATATTAGATGAATAATAATACAAAAGCAAATAATGGAGTTAAAAATATAAATTAGCCGTATGAAAAGTGCATACTAAGAGGGATTATTGATAAAAATATCCTATTAATCTCTAGATAGCACACGTAGAATTCCATGTCACATCGCATTTTTTTTAAAGGATAATTACTGATCATTGTTCACACTGATATGTCAAAACGCAAAGCATTATCAAGCACTAAACAATACATACTTATACAATCGAAAAACTGTTTTTTTTTTTTTATATTATATATAGTTTGTTTTTGCTTTGATAATATTAAAATGCATTTACTTTACATTTATGCTAATAACAGTTGAACTAAATCAACAAAACCAGCTATCTGCTTACGAAGGCGAATAATGTGTTGCCTATCGCATTCAAGGTACTGATTAGGAGGTCGGCCAATTAGCACAAGATTTTGTTCGATCATATACAGGATGTTTCGTTAATAATTGTCAGTAGAAAATATACTTATATAAGTTTTGCAAGTAAAACACCTTGCATCTCGATTGGGAGGAATATTTTATCTAAATGCTTCAGTTTAAAGGCTCGAGAATTCTCTAGTGACTCTACAATTATTAATGAAACATCTTGTACACAATCAAAAAAAAAATCTTATATCGGCTCAAAATTGTTAGCGATTAGAAAAAAATCTCAGTACAACCTTGTCAATAAATTATTTTAAGTAAATATTAAATTTAAAGATCATTAAAAAATAATGTAATTATCTGTAATAACCAAGATATATATTTTTTTAAGTTACCCTTAAATATTGTTTTTTCAGTACCGCTGATATTGCAGTGGGGCCGCGATTATTTGTTAAATAGGACACCAACGCACGATTTGGTGAGGAGCAACAAAAATAGCGGCCTGCTTTTATGACTAAATGTATAGAAATATTAGTATAGATTTTAAAAATGAAATTACATTTTAAAAAGTAAATGCATAGCAGTAGGTAGTCCACACACATTTTTCTTTAGCTGTACATAGAACTTTTAATATTTTGGTTTCAGTTTCATAATTAATCCAGTTTCCTCCTTATTTTCTTGGTTTTGCGGATTTTTTTTTAAGAAAAAAGCCAAATCCAGTTTAAGATAAATAGATATAATTTAACGTTTCGTTGCTGTCGATAGCAACACAGAAAACCTCAGAAATTATAAATTAAAAATGTATTCAATGAAGTCGGTGAATATATATTTTTTTATTTCAGTAATAATTTTTATTTTAATAAATTAAAACAGAACTTAATATGTATTAATATTTTTAAACTAATTTGTAATTGTTTATCTTCAAGTTTATGCATCATGTCTATGGGTTGACGTCATGACGGTGACATTGCGACCTAAAAGATCTATTGTGTCCTCGTTAAAAAGTATAGAATATGAAAAGGTCCAATAAGGGCACCTAAAATTTAGGCCAATCACACGTCACTCTCTATTATCGCAGCAAGCTGAGGTTATCTGTATACATCCGATACAAAGAGCTACTAATTAAGAATGTGGAGTATTAATTTTATTAAATACATAATTAATGGTACTTGTTAGTCATACATACATAGCTATTGCTTACCTCTACAAAAAAACAAAACATTTCTACTGGTGTTAGCATCTAGAATGACTTGAAAAAAAACTTTTCAGCAATTTACCCATAACAACATAATCAGACGAATTTAAATCTCTTTTGCGATTTACAAATGCCGTAATTTTTAATGCATTTTTCAATGGAGTTAAGTATTGCTATCTTTATCCCACAATGTTTCATTTTGAAGAATCCATCACATTCAAACTTTTGCGAATTTCTGATTCATCAACTTTGGTACATTTTTGTGGTGTTATATTATGCATTACTACTACTCATTTTTGTAAGGTTAAATGATGTGATACTGATAAATTTAACTAAATGCAACACTTTGCTCAAACAAAATGAAGTAGGTAAACTTAAGGTAGGTACTACTTGGGTCGTCAATTACCCCAACCTAGAGTTAATATTTAATCTCAACCAGTCAGTTTAGTTAACAAAAAAATAAACACATTTTAACATATAATCTTACATCATCTATATCTTCTATAACAACAGATGGAATGTCCACATACGGATCAAATATTTCACCTGACATTTCTCATGCAGAATCGGTTAAAAGAAATGAACTGTGCTCAAAGAAGAAGAAGGGAAATGTAATGCGTTTTACTCACTTATCTACACTTTAAATATAGAAAACAAGAATACTTACTCCACCGACATAAAATTGTGTTCGTCTAGCAGCTTTCCGCAAACCCTGATAGCCATGTTCCAGTTCTGTATATGACATAATGTGAACACATTCCGGAATATAATTGAAAGTTAGTAAATGAATCTGTTTAAATACACTTTAAGTCTTAACACTCTGGCAGGTATTCAAAGGTAACAAAATATGTAGGTCCACATTGAGCAGGTCAAGTTTTATTGATTGTATACTTTTTGTTTTTAAATATCCTCGAACTGCGTCACACTCACATCTTAAATAAGTTTCCACAGCAGATATTTAATATTTTAGTACTATTATTTGGCAAATTATATATTATTTCACTCTTTGGAAACCGAATACATTTTTCCATAGGTTATGAGTTATGATCGTTTATTCGTTTATGATTTTTCCTGTACGGACAACGACATCTTACAAATAAATATAAAATGTCTGTTTCTATTTGTAACTAACGTAATGAAATCCGGTAGAGAGGGCAGCACACAACACTTTACATTCTTTCAATGTAGGTGAAAAATAAATTCGTTGCTAGCTACATACGTATTTTTTTATTTTGTTTTCAACAGAGTTTTTAGATAATATTTTTATGAGTTCGTGAAATTTTTTTTTTTCAATGTTGTTTTTATTTGTGCGCAGTTCTCGTTTGGGAACCACAATTTTATCTAAATTGATTAAGGTTAACCATGATAAATTAATTAAATTACGTTATCAACAAATTTCGTTAGTAAACTGGTGTTTGAAATCTTGAAATACATAGGTAGTAACTGTTTTTATATATATTAAGTTTTTTCTTAACACTGAACATACATACGTACACTGTTAGCATTTTTGTTGTTTTATAGACAAGTCAATGCATTGCAAAATATACAGTACATTATTTACAAATTATTCCAATATATGTAGGATATATCCTTTCAGATTGTTGCGTATTGGAGAGTAGATAGAGAAAGGATTAGAATGGTTTTAAGCGATTAATTAACCACCGAGGAACTTAGGGGTGAAGAGATAAATTTTTTTCGATTAATTTTTTTTCACAAAAGCAGGGAGAAGGAAGCATTAAAAATGTTTTAAATAATTAAATTAACGGTATTTTTTTTTTAATGATTGAAATATTTTTTTTTTCACATACCTCTTACCCCGATATTTAAAAAAAAAATATTTTTAAAATAAAATATTTAAGTCGTTTCTTTGATGAGAAAAAAATATCTTGCTTTTATGCGAGATTTTCTGTTTAGCTTGAGGATTATTTCTTGACAAAAAATGTATTTTGTTTGATTTCCCTCTGTACGTTTGCCTTAAGACTTTTTTTTTTATTTTCCATTCCTATGGACGATGAACTTAAGACTTGTGCGGAAACGCAGTGTTGTTTTGCTAATGCTTTACTTCATCAGAACCTCTTGGAAACAGCTTTAAGAAAGGTAGAACATCTGTATGTATATTATATTTTTTTCCGCATCTTCTCGTATAATATAGGTGTGGAATTCATACAAAAATATTTGTGAAAGTATAATGTATACCTATAATACAAATGCATATATTAATAAGATCCACGAAATGTTCCACGGGAAATACCATAAAAGTGGGGTTATTTTGTTGTCATTGAGTTAACCACGCGAAGTACACAGTATTACACTGTATATATTCTGCGAAGTATTTATGTATTTCAGTTCGCGAAGCAGAGGCTGTCCTTCTTGATGTGCGATCGGTAATTCTTCGTCTTGAAGAATGTTATCCAGAATAGTAATCACAGGTGTGTTATTATGTGCAGTGGAGTGTTGTAACATTATTAAAGACGTAGAGGCTAAAGTCGTACTGACCAATGGAACACCTTTAACAATTAATTTAAATGGTTGCATTGAAAGAAAAGTCTTCATGCAAGGAAATCAAAATAGAAAAGTAGCCGAAATAGATATAAACGAGCAAAGCATTCCGAGGTTAGAAAAAGACTCGATCCGACACCTGCTACAACTACGGAAATTAACAATTAGAAATTCAGACCTGAAAACACTGGATTTGGACATATTTCGGAATACGCCGGCGCTGGAGACTGTCGATTTTATTTCTAATAAAATCGAAGTTATAAGAGACGGAGTTTATAATTATCAAGATTTTATGAACGTTTCCTTGTACGACAATGAAATACATTCAATGGACATTTGGGCATTTTCTAACATGGACAAGTTGACGAATTTAAACGTGTCATACAACAGATTAAGATCATTTCAAAGTTCGTGGTTTTACAAAGTGCCTAATGTTGACGACGGTAGATTTCAGCACCAATCGAATCGAAAAAATACCGTTCGCGGGCTTTCGGCAACGCGACCACCGAAAAATATTTTCCTTATCATAATAACATCACTACATATCCAAACGCAAAGCATTTCAGGATTTACCGTTCGCTAGAAAACTCTCGACCTTATCATAATCTGTTGAAGACAAATAGACGTTAGTAGTTTTCCCGAGAAATTACAATTAATATCTTATATCGAACGCTAAAGGTCCAATTCGTTAAAAAACAACGCTATTCCAACAATTAGCGATTCTCGGCTATCTGTTTGGACGAAATCTTGGAATGTTTTGCCACGAGAGATGCAAAATTTCTGAAACAAGAAATGTAGCGAAAATAGTCGTTGAATCCGTACGCCACGATTCCTATATGTCGGGAATCTGTAATGAATGCGAAGAAGAAACGAAGACGCGTTGATGAGTACTTTACCAGATGGTGCACGAAAAGATCGGCCTGTGTTCGATATTGGAAAATAATCAGTAATCAATATATTATTTCAAGCGGTTAATTTATCGAACTCTTTTTTTGCTGTTGTTGCATGTCATGAATGAAATGGTCGAACATAATAAAGTCCGCGTTTTCAGTATTACAATCCTATATTACACGTGTCTTTTATTTGATTATTACAATTCTTGCGGAACTCTGCAAATTCAAATTTTTCAATTCCTATAATCTTCATTTAACCTTAACCGCTATTCACGTATAGATGCACTGTCAATAAATATGTAATGTAAATTTTAAAAATAAAAAAATATAGGTACATACCTTGTAAATAAAATACAGATGATGGAACGAGTTAATTATTATTTATTAACTTTGCCAATTATTTGGGATTCAAGAACAATTTCAATTTTCCACAATTATTTATACGCATTCACACAAAAGGATTAATGTATACGAAATTGTAGACAATGATAGCAACTATAAGAAGCTCTTTAATGTCAGTTAGGATGTCACGTGATCTTCGGGATCAAATGAAAGATTTGTAGATACAATCATTTTCATTGTAATAGATATTTGATGAGCTTATGTAATGATAGCCTCAAATACAACATATATAGTTACGTTAACAATCATAAAACAAAAGATTCCTGACTTTTTATTCAGTTTATAAGCTATAGTTACATAACCTAATATATTAACTACAATGTACTGAGTATAACCACACACACACACTCAAAGGCTAATCTAGGTTTAGTCAACAACATATTTCAGCTAAAAGAACAACAATAAAAAATTTGGCTCATATCAATGTATTATTAAAATATTTGGCAATTATAATTAATGTGCCGTACATGGCTTCGTCCATGTTTATTAATTTTATAGGTATATAATATGTATACAATATATTTATTATATTTATATATATTATACAATGCAAATATCAGCATAAAATTATAAATAGTATTTAGAAGTCTAAATCATTACAAATGGAAAATCTTATTCAACATATTATGTATTTCATACATAAAACCAAGTTACACTCAAAAAAAAAGATAACAAATTCCTAATTTTATTGTTTTCCTTTTACTCTATATTGATGATGAAAGAAGTTGATTCGAAATACATCCTTTAACAGCTTGCAACATAAAGTTAAACACTATATACATTGTTAATTATATTAAAAGTTGATAATAAACGTGTCGATTAAATCTGGCCCCCTTTTGGCTCCCTAATGCAGTATTCGTTACTAAAAAATCTTTTTCTTCGTGTATGTAGAAAACGTTCACCGACGATTGAGTTATGCTTTTGCAGAAATGGAGAATCTTATCTAAAAATCGAAAAGCATTTTTGTTAGCTATTTTAATTTTTAGATTTTCCTCAATATGTTACAAAAATAAGTCATCTATTACAATAATTTAAACCAACTGTAAACATCAAATTTTATTTCCAGCAATCATTTTTAAAAGTAAACGTTCACGTTAAGCAGAAATTAACTATGTATATTCAAGTTATTGAATAGTAATGGGAAAATTAAATTTGTTACTAGAGAAGATAAATAATTAATTCCAGACTAAGGAAGATCATAATAGTTCTTAAATCAATTTATCACTAATTGCTAATTATTTTATTAATATGTGAAGCCTCTGCAAATGTGATTAAAAGGAATTGGGTAAATTGAAAGTTTTAGGTAGAATTGTCATATGAAAGTCAAACTAAAAATTAAAATCTGTTTATAAAGAAGCATTTCGAAAAGTATTATATCACTATTATTTTTTGAGAATGGTATATATACCGAGGATGTATCCTATTAAGGTCCGTATACGACCTTGTTTATAATGTTTGATTTAATAAAACTCAGAAGTCGATCTATCAATAAGTTTGAACTGGTCATTAAAAAACAAATCATATTAAATAAAATAAGAATAATAATAAATTTTGTCACTTTTATGCAATTGTTATAAATTAGAGATACGACATTCTGTGATCAATGTCAAAACTAAAATTAAACAAGTGGAAGGAAAGGAAAATGTTATAGGATATTCATTCACCACGGTCGGCCACTAATAAATCGTATTCATTTTGCGCTAGTGATGCTAAAAGCATCGATTTTAGAGAAGTCTCAATACAAGAAATACATATACGTCATCATAAGTCAACGTAAGAATACGCAAACTAAAGCTATCAGTGCGCGATAAAATTGACGTAGGCAAAATGTGATAGAAAAAGCACGTCATAGATAACAATAATCCAGAAACTAAATTCAATTTCCCCCAATTATTTTAGTACACTTCAACATTAAAGCATGGAAGTTATTACGGTATTGTATTACATTAATATTATTTGAATACCCTTTAAGTTGAAGCTACGTTCCGACGGCTTCCAGCGGCCAAAACGGATATGACGTAATATGCATTTCTTAAATTGTGACTATATACAACCTAAGCATGAATGTTTTGTATAACAGCGTCTTTTTAAAAATCGTTTCTTGTTAAGTACAGTACATTATTGTTCATTATATTTTCATTTAATATAAATTGAAACGCAAAAATGGATAAATAGGTGTCTACTGCATGGCCGCAAGATTAATATATTCAATGGCATATGAGAAAACTATAAATTTTTGACGAACCCACAAACAACACTTCAAATTTTCGAAAATAGAAATTTAATAATGCAAAATATTGTTATCAAAAAATAAAATTCAGAATTTAAAATTTGTTTAGTGGAAAGATATTTCCTTTGTTCTATTGAACATAGTATTATTGTTGTACAACTTATAAAAGAGCATTATAACTGTCAATGTTATGTGTTGTGAGTAGAAATAAAAAGCAAAATAAAAATTCAAACATTTAAATGTAAGTTACTTGCTTTATTCTTGAAATATATTTTATACTATATTTATTAAAAAGTGTCTTATTATTTGTCATTGCTTATGACAAATATATGTATAACTGACATTTTCAAGGTTATCATAACAAAATATAAATATAGATATTTTACTTCGATGTATAGTCAGTTATCAATATAAAAATACATCTACTGTAATCGTTAAACATTAATTAGTGCACAAAGCAGAAGGTAAGAATAGGAAAGAGCACTCCGCTTTAAAATAGAAACATATATAATATAGCCGTATCTTCCATCACATGCCTAACGTCTAATATCGTTTTAATATTGGCAGCAGTGTATATTGCAAGGTCATTTTATACATGGTACACAATATCCCTAAACTAAAATTAAATTTGTCTACTACGTATAGTTTGTCGATATTTTTGTTTCAGTGTTCCACCACTACTTATTTATAATATGTCAAATACCACAAACAAAACTGCAATTATCAACACTCGCACTACAAAAAATCACATTTTATTGTGCAACTGAAATTCTGTGACAGTTTTTTGAATTGTAATCGTCTTAAAATAATCATTATATGAATGAAACGTTATCTGGACTGGAACGGTAAACTAACCAGCAAGGAATTAACTCGCAGATCATTTAACGAGAGGGTATATACTGTGATTTAACCATACATGTGCCTGTATTAGGGTTGCCATACGTCCGTATGTTCTACGGACAGTCCGTATTTTGTAAGTATTTCTGCAAGGCGTCCGTATTTTTTTTTTTCTAGTTGTTCCAATTTGTCGCACTTTTTGGTCATTTATAGTTATTTTAGCATTCAAACTTTCGTATGATGTGTGTAACATTGCATTTCAGTAGCATCCCGTCTGAAGAGATATATATCTATTTTTTATATAATAATTAAAAACAGATATGTCTCAAGTGAATATGAAGACACATTTCACGGAAATGTTAATTGATATGGTGCACTGTCCGTATTTCTGCTTTTGAAAATATGGCAACCCTAGCCTGTATGTGCCAATATTATAGCTATGACAATCACAATCGCTGAACAGTATTAGTTTTAATGCGTGCATACGTAAGTATAATCGTATTTTGCTGTTAAGGATAAAATTTTACTTTTATCGCGAATTTCTCAATAGTTTGGTAGAGCTTCACATATTATTGTAAGACGAGTTTTACTGATGGTGTGTTGAAATTCGAATATAGCAACTCTGTGTGAGAAGCATTATTTCTCCATTCATTTACTTGCGAATTCTAATTGCATTGTGACATCGACCAGAGAAAGAGAGGTTCCTCACTGATAATCAGATTTTTATTTCGCCTAAGTTTTGACGTTTTAATTGACATTAATCATAAGGATTGGATATTTGACTAACGGTAATATCGATATAGTTCCCTATTATTACCTATTTATCAACGCTAGAATAGTAATATTTCAAACGATAACAAATAAAAATTCGTTATAGAATGCACAGCACCTGCTTCATCCCTGACCACCTATAAGGCACAAATGTTTTTTATTTTGTGTTATATGAACGTTTGATGATTGGATAAGTTTTGAGGTAGCGTAGTAGAACAGATATGTATAGGAAATTCTATTCCTCAAGCTTCGAGGCTTCTATCTTACAAGGCTCAACATACGTCACAATGGGAAAATGGAAAACAGGGGCAAATGAGTGATGGCATTAAACATGGTTTGAACAGTGTAAAAATGAAAGAGACATCTCTTTTATTAAACTAGGACTTTTCGTTAATTAAATGTTTCAAGTCCTACATCTTTTCAACAGTTGGAAGTGCCTTAAATTCATTTTTGAAAATATTGTATCTTGCAACAAGCAAATAAAACACAATGAATTTGGAAGGTGGTTAATCGCTTGTCCCGATAAGTCGAGCCTTCCTGCAGTCATAAAAATAACTGAACGAACCAATTTTTTTTATACAATCAAATGATCATGAGTGAGATAAATATTCTTCCGGGAGGTGTTCCAAAAAAAATGTCTGGGATCAGAGAAAAAAATTGCTGTAGAAAAATGGCCAAAAAGTTTTTCACTATTTTTACTTTGTCATAAAACAGATGAAGTAATTTGTAAATTTGCAACGTGCTATTGGTTTGTTTGATAGTTTTGTATTACATGTGTTTATCAACTTTAATTTTCATTTCCTCATTTTAGGTGCGTTAATAGTAGTTAAAGCCGTTTAATTAATTATATGCATTCAGGACATTTTACCAGAAAAGTAATTATGACAAAGTCGAAGATGAAAAATAATGTCAATAAAAACAAGTGGCATTTTGCTCTTGAAAATGACTTTAGGTAAAACCTTTGCCGCCATATTTATTCACACCTCATATTAACTCATTATGATATATTTGCGCACACTTTTGACGTTGTTATTAGAATCATTTCACTTTATATTTTTTGATAAATAAAAATCTAAACTTGATAAACAATACAAAAAAAAATTATCATCTGTAACTATCTGATGCACAAGATCATCAAGTGTCACATAAGCTCAAAGAATGGAAATAATTCGCTTATGGTTTGAACAATTTGCTCTTAAAAGTAAAATGTCTTTGTTTTTGCAATTAACATTATATGGATATTTTTTTTCATTTTCCTTTTAAAATCTTTAATGTATCTGGGTTTTGCGAAATTCTAATAATAAATTTGATGTAGAAAATAAGAAAGAGTAAGTAAGTAAGATTACAAAAGAACATGTCCATTCTCAATTTGTCCTAGTTTCTCATGTTAAAATAATTTGTTTATATTTGAACACTAATAACTATATTACAATTGTTGGAAAGCCAATGTAACTTGCGAAACGTTATAAAGTTAATTTTATACTTCAGATTTAATTATTACAAATCAGCAAAACTAAGAAACAATTAAAGAATTAGTAATTAATACACACATCATGGTTTTATAAGCCTTATAGAGTGCGTTTGTAATTTAAGAATATTCAATAGATGTTTTGGGTTGGTTTATGAGTCAATGCGAAATTTGAGGTTTGTTAAGTTATCCAGCAATACTGTTTACATAAAATAATATGATGTTCTATGATTTAAAAATGAATGCATAAATATGTTAATAATTGATATAACGACTACAATAATATTTAGTAGTAACACCTTATTATAGCACACGTCAGAACTATAGTTTCCAAGTAGAAACACGTTTGTGCCTATTCGCATAAGTCGATACTCGTATAATGAGAACAGGAATAACTATAAGTTAACTGTTACATAGAATCGGCCAATGTGTCGGAGGCGATATGGCGAACGCGTGTAAATTAAGAAACAAAGAATAAATACGGGCGCAAGATGTTAACGGTTAGCGCCGTGTAGAGTAATCATCTATTTCGGCAGATGCGGGTGCGTTATTTGGATATAATGACTAATTTACTCTAATTACGGGTTTATTCCCAACGGAATGATTAGAAGGCGGTGGATAAGGGGCCGAATTCATCCGCGCAATTAAAAGCATATTTACATTGGAGAGGGTTAGAATTTTTTTTGCAGATGGGTCGAGACACCTGATCTAGAGCGACTTTTGATGTTTATAATATGTAACTATAAAGATATAAATCAAATGTTAAATTAGATCATTGCATAATTTTCAAGCAGAATTAGTTGCACAAATAGCAGTACGTTATTAGGCAATAATGGATTATGGGACGTGATAACTGATAGTTTATTGATTAGGCTTAGGAATTAAAAATCTGAATGATTGTATTAGAACTTGAATAGTTGCGTGACGGTGTAAAACTTTTGACTAGGGCTTCACGTAGATCAATCGGGAATGAGGAGGCGGATCAATTAGCGAAAGAGGCGGTGTCATAGCGACGGATAGAAGTGAATTAATTTTAGGTACGGTTACTTTCGGTTAGCGTAGTTAAAAAAAAGCGTTTAGGATAAAACTTGATAATGATTGCGCGGGTATTTAATGTCTGAGTTGGACTATGAAATTTATCTGTAACATTATATTTTAGGGACACGACAAGAATTTAACACCGGAACCACAGTAATTTTAAATCATATTTATGTAAATTGGATGGTAATGATTCGTATTTGAATGTGATGGGGTGGATACGGCGAGCATGTTTATTGAAATGTTCATTCACGATGGCGGATTACGCAAGGAAAGTTAGGCATTACTTTAAGGGTTCTGTAAAACGGTGAAACAGATATTGAAGATAATTGAGAAGCAGTAGTGGCAAAGTTTTAGTAATGCGCTAACGAATTGATGGGTACGGCATGAATTTACAATAGTAGGGTAGTACGTATAATCAATGAATATTTCATAACTCTTTTAGTGTTCTGATATGTTAAATTATTAGCATAGTCAGGTATATTTAAAATATAAATCTTGGAGGTGAGCAAATAGGACAAATAAGTACTAAATAAGTAGGCTCGGTATATCCAAAGCATCTCTTAAATGTTGTTAAAAATAACGAACAAACTGGGTGGGAAAATAATCTCGTAAGAAGATTTCCTTTCAATTTTCCAAAACTTGGCAACTATAAGCAAAATATAGCATATTACCTGCAAGGGACTACTTCCTTTACAATCATATTTTAGTATGTAATTTATGAAAAATTAAAAAAAATAAATGTTCCGCATTTATTGTCACTCCAGTGGGCAACCTTGTCATGTATTTATAAAATTATTGTACTCTTTTCATATTGAGTTGTACATCATCGCTTATTACGAAGTATTTGTTCGACTTACAGAATATAAAACTAATTTATGCATAAAAGATAATTAATTAATTTCTATATATTCATTTGTATTATTAACCTATTATTGATATCACATCATCTATGATTTATATTTACACGTTCACAATCAGGCTTTCTTGGTGTTCTCATTCGAAAGCTACGAGTCCCTCAAACTCGTATTGCTCAGTTCCGATTTCAACTCGTGCCTTGTCGCAGTCTCACCGTATTCTTGTTAACCGGTCTGATTATAAATCCTACGCTCTTCATCTTTAGCAACTAACACTTGCACGCTAGTCGCTTCCTTTGCTGTCTCAACATG